>BMAW01126260.1:276999-312656 GCA_019974015.1 Nephila pilipes
GTGATGTTCTATGATTTAGTATTTAAATGATGTTCTATGATTTAGTATTTAAATGATGTTCTGTGATTTAGTATTTAAATGATGTTCTATGATGAAATGTTCTATGATTTAGTACAAAATGATGTCTATATAATAAAGAATTTTTAATTTAAAAAAGGATTATTAAAAGGAGTCGGAACTGTTATCCTGCTTTTTTTTAAAAAAAAAATTGTACATGGTTAGAGAAACAAGTTAGCTACAACATATAATTTGTGAAGAATATAGTTTAATTAATTTAAATATTTCTTGATCGAAGAAATTGTTTAATATTCGATGTTTCGATATTTTAGTAAAACAGAATGGACCAAAAGTCCTTGGCACATTTTGAAATTTAATGGAAAATCAACTAATTGGATTATAACAGTATGGTTTTGACCACAATGCTTCCCACACTAAAGGTTTTGTTTGTGTAAATAAAAAATAGTTTCGAATTTCACCCATAGATAGCGAAAGCAAGCTGAAGGACCTTGAAACTTTTTGGACAGACATTTTTCATTTGAAAAGATTAGTTTTGGCGCTGCAAATCAGAAATAATGACTCGAGATTTGATTTATCAGGAGCACACATACTGAAAGGTGAAGCTCACATTCAAGAGATGTATCGCTGCATAAATGTTGAACTTTTGCTTCTACGAAACAAGTAAGCTAAAATTTTGATAGTTTTGTTTTTGTTGATTTTTCGTTACAACGTCATTTATGTGCAAAATTCGAAACTATTTTTTTAAATTTGCACCAAAAAAAAAAAAAAAGCTTTATAGTAATGGAAGCATTCTGGTTCAAATTACTTTGTCAAAAACTTGTTTGTTGACTTATTATTAAATTTTCAAATGTGTCAAAGATTTTTGATCCACTTTGTATATTGGTGGACTAAAAAACTCGGGTATAACAATATTTTTTTTAAATTTCTTACAGTTATCTTCATCTAAGAAATTTGGATCCATTTTCGGTACCAAACATCTAGATTTTGAACGCAATTTTTCACAGAAAAATGGATTTTCGTATAAATTTGAGACTTTGCTACGCATATATCCTTTTAATATACTGCTCCTTTAGAAATTAGAAACCTCCAGTTATTGCATAGTTTTTCGCTTTAGCATGTAAATTTAAGCCTTTTGATATTACTATATAAGAAACAAATTTGAATTTTTTTTATATAAATAAAATGGATTGATTCAAATAGAAATAAGTTATACATAGCAAAGTCAGGATATTATATGTATTAATGTAGGAGCATTTTTCTATCCGAAAAATATACCTAATCGAGGTTTGTCCCTTATCATGACGTGGAAACAGTCTTAGGTTACTTAAAATACATTTTCTGGGGAAGATTTCTCATTTCCTCTCCAGAAATCTAAGAGTTTATTTAAATTCTTTTTTTTTTGTCGAATACCTTTTTTCGGGGATTATTTTTAAGTTTAGTTAGCCTAACAAAAATGGAGAGGAAGTGGGAAATTCTGTATTTTAGTATTCTGATTTAGTATTCTTCTGTATATTAATTATAGTATTCTGTGTGTATTTTTTTTAAAAGTCATTGTGCTCCTAATGGTGCTAATTGATACATTCAATTGTGAATGAAATAAAAATAATTGTTCTTATTGAAATAAAACTATCTTTAATGGATATTAAGAGAATTTAATGCATTTCTCTTGGTATATTTTTGACCTTGTATTTCTGTATATATCATCCATAATACATTTTTTGTAATTTCGAAGGTAACCTAAAATTTTACATAATTTAAATTATTTAACATAGCTAACGTTATTTATCTATTAACACAATTCACAACTAACAATAATATCGCTTTAAGAATACCTTTAACAGGGTTAATTGAAAAAGAAAAACAAAAAGAAAAGAAAAAAGAGGAAGGAACCTGATCTCCTTTTGCTCCAGGCAAGCCCGCCAATCCCGGAAGTCCTTGTATTCCCTGAAATAATTTTATAAATATATTAATAGTATAAGAAATGTTTTCCGTTCTTACTTTGGAATTAGAAAGTAAAGAATACATTATATTTTAAAGTAGGAAAAGCATACCTGAGGTCCTGGTTCACCCGGCTTTCCATCGGCTCCAGGTTGACCCTGAAATAAGAATTCAAGAAAGAAATTAAATTAAATATTTTCTTTAATTTCAAGTACAACAATTTCTGAAGTATTCGTAATATTTTATAGAAGTATAACAAATAGAAATTTGCTACACATATTGCTTGCATTTCAGTTCATTTCAGAAATGATTCGTGTAACTACTTTTATTAACTTAATTGTATACTATCTGCCCAAGTAGCGAAGGTGTTCTTTACCACCAGGAGGAACAAGGAAAAGCACATCAGTCAAGACCAAGAAGGGCTAAGAGCGTGCACGCCGTTATACTCCATCCCTTTATTCTATGTATTCTTTTGGAATTATGTGCGTAATTGCTGCCCGTGTGTAACTTATGCTTCCTAATAAAATATTGTTACACTAACGGATAAATTTATTGAACCCCACCTCCCCCCTCGTCCTGACATATGTGCATATTTATCGAACGAAAATGATTTTATCAAAACATTCTTCTTTCTTACTTAAATGAAACTGCAATGAAAATTAACATAACGGTGGCTATCAAATTATTTTTTGAAACTGAACAGTTCAGTTGAAGTTACTTGGTCTCCTCGATTTAAGACAGTCTTGTTCCAAACAACATGTCCTAAGTCAGATTTATGTGTAGCAACACTATTTTCATTCGAATCAGTTATAAAAATTGAACATAAATCACAAAATTTCGATCTATGTATGCATCATTATTGTACATAATGTAAAAAATACATATAGTATACATCTTAATGTGTTTCGTGTAAACATAAACACATTCTGAAATTACTGGTTTTGTGTATGTGAGGTCGTTAAAATTTCTTATTGAAACAGAACTTGCAAAAGGACTGAAATACTTACATAAGCAAGGAACTCTTATTTAGTAGATGAAAAAATATTTGTATTTTGTGAAACATTCCCCCCCCCTCCAATTCCTACAGAATTTAAACACACTGTTATTTTTTTAATCAGAAATCATGTTTATGTTTCAGCTTGTGTACTACTTTTTTAAACCTAGAACAAACTCTGCAGGAGACATTTTCGAATTCTATATCATGATGAAATACTGAACACGTTGAATTTAAGATTTGGTTTTTCTTCGAAATCATCTTAAATTGTTATAACATTAAGCTTGATTATTTTTCTCATCCAACATGCGCGTTTATCTATTCATTGCTTTCTTAGAATATGAATTTTTATGAGAACTTTCTTAAGCAAAAAAAATATATTTATGTTACTGTTGTATAAGATGCGTTACAATAAAGTATTAAAACACTTTAATTAGATACTGCTCGGGATAAACTAAAATGAAAGTATAATTTCATACTTAACTTTGCATTGCGACTGTTTAATTTGCAAAAAGTCATTTTATATTGATGTTCATAATTATTTAAATCAATAACTACTTAACTATATATCTGATTATATAATTTATGAATTATATCCTTTTAATATTTTAAAATCATATTTTTACCTCAATGTTTTATTTAATCTGAGTCAAATTATAAACATTTACGTTAGCATAAGTTACGATAGTATTTTTCAAACTTAAAAAAAAATTAAAAATATAATAGTGAGTCCCCTTATTATAAAGTATGTAATCATAAGCAAATTTTAATCTTACTCTTTCTCCAGCAATTCCGTCCTTTCCAGGTAATCCAGGTCTGCCAGCTAAGCCCTAAATAAAAAACAAAAACATTATGCTTGATAAATAAATAAAAGAGAAATAGAAAATAAAATTTGAATTAAAGTAAATATCTATAACACCGGTAAAAAAAGAGTTTTTTGAACATGGGTTATCTTTCAAACTTCACACTTTGAGTAACGTAATTTTTATACCTTAAATTTAAAGAGCAAAAGAAAACAATGAGTCAAATTGAATTTATTCAACAACTAGTTTTAATAATTTATTTTATTATTTAACGTTTATTAAATTTATCACTGAAAATAAATACTTGTAAAATTTTTTAGCTTAATCAAGCATTATGTTAATCAATTAACATAATGCTACATGTAATTGTTACTACATAATGCTACATAATGCTGCATAATTGTTGCTACATAATGCTACATGTAATCGTTTGCTTTAATTTTAATACATGTAATTAAAATTAAAGCAAACGACAGATTTCGCGACTTGGCGAGAAACTTGGTGTAAAATTTAATTCTTTAAATAATTATTTTTAATCAATTAATTATTATTAATAATAATAATTAAATTATCGTATTGTCACACAAAACAATGGTGTATAGAAAATTTCAACTCAACTGAGATCTTTAAAATTTGGAAAAAAAAAAAAAAGCTTTTAAAGATTTGAACCAGACAGAGTTACAATGAGAATTAAAGAGAATTCATTCAAAAAGAAATCGAGATTTAATATAAATGTGCAACATTTAAATAATATAAAGTACTTGTTCCAGATTATCCATTGAATAAATAATTATAAATTATCTTACCCGAAGTCCTTGCAATCCTGGGGGACCCGGTCTTCCAGACTCACCCTAAATTAAATAAAAGAACAAATGACTAATTGATTTCATTCAAATATAAAAGAATATCTTACGAATGCATACAAAAATTAATACAAAATTGATAATAATTTATATTGCTTGTAATAAGTTACCTGAGATCCCTTAGGCCCCTGAGGTCCTTGTGGACCCTTGTCACCTTGAGCACCCTTCATTCCGGCAGGCCCATCCGGTCCTGGAAGTCCTCGATCTCCAGGCAACCCCTAAAATGTATTTGAGTTAGATTAACAAAAAATAACATGTTTTGAATTAACGTCACTGTAAAACTTCCTTCGATTTATCCGGTAGATACGTTTCTTGAAAAATAGTGAGAACTGAAACCGTATAATTCATAGCAAAAAATAAAAAGATATTCTCAAATGAACTCTAAACAGTGTAAATCCATCTAAAGCAGATAACTAAAAGTCGAAAAAATGTTCATTATAACCGTGTAAATTGATATAAAGATTGTATGAAAACAGTGAATTGGTTCATCAATTTTCTGAGAGCCTTAATGTAGAAACTTTTTAACTTATTTTTGAAAATAGAAAACATACATTCGAATTAACAACATTCAGTCCAAGAAAAACAATAAATAAATTTTTAAAAATTGAAATTAGCTTTGATAATTTCTCTTTGCTTAAGTCGCTTTTCTTTCGTTAAGTTCTGGAAAAAATAGAATTATTCCAAATTAATAATAATTAGCTTAAACTAAGCGTACTTCCATGTCCCAGGCTCAACAGAGGCAATTACTATCAAGAAAAGAAAATACATTCTTCAAAGTTCTAATGAATTTTTATTTTTCAATTAAAACATTCCAAAGTACAAAAAACTTTGCTAATGTTAACAACAAAAAAAAAATAGAAACAGGCGATTCCTTCATAAAAATCAATTATTAAATTAAATACTAAAATGAGAGCAAACTGGTAGTTGTTAAAGTAGACAATAATATTTTGTTCAGATATTAAAATTAAAGTAGGTGATAAAATATTAAATTAGATATATCTTAGCAATGTAAATAAACTTTAAGTAAAACTAAATGTAATTATCATAATCATAATGTATAATAATGTCAATCTTTTGAACCTATCATCATATGCCCTTTATTTTATACATACACATTTTTGTTGATACCATTTCCCAAAACAACTATGTGTTAGCACAAGTTAATAAATGTATTTTATTATAAGTAATAGTATAATTATATATTTTTATTATTTAATTAATTAAAGAAATATTATCTAAAGTGCGTTCTTTAATCTACAAATAAAATGAAACAACCAAATTTTAACTTACTCTTTCTCCGGGAGGACCATTGGGTCCCGGTGGACCATTCGAACCAGGTTTGCCCTGAAAAAATGTATACATAATTACACAACTTGGACAATTTTGAAAAAAATTATGTTAAGGAATTTTACAGAGATTAAAATCTAAATGCAAAATTAGAGGAAGAAATGAAGTTAATTTGAAATTAAGTTGCATTTATTTGAGAGAAAAATAAATTCTTATACATACTTATTGATTTTATATTCAAGTAACTTTAATTTACCAAAAAAAACTATATTTTAAATTAAATTATAATACTCTCAATAAAACCAGTTTAAAATAAAAAGTTATGAATAATCGAGCTATGTTATCACAATTTTTGGCTTGATTTTGTTATTACTTATTCTAAGTTTTACTTTGAAAAGTCAAACTTTCAGTTTAATTTTTAAAGGATTCGTTTTAAATACAGCTTAAGATACAAACACCCAGATTCTAAAATTGTTAATAAATCAATCACATTCATGAAACTGAAACACAGGAAATTTCAGAACTCTAAAATTTCTAAGAGAAGAATAACTTACAAATCATTATAATTAAAATATTAGCAGCATTATTAATAAGAATTTTATTCCAAAATTCAAAGGGAAAAATAATCCATATTTTAATAAAAAAAAGATATTTTATCTGTCCAAATGCAACATTATTGAATATAGAAATTATAAAGATGTATTATGTACTTAAACTGATGTATTATTTTAATCATACTGATACAAAAAAACTACAAAGTTTTTTTAGTTAGAATAAAATAATTACAGAAGTACCTCGTAATAAGGCACACCCACCGGGCCAGACATTTTATTTCTTATATAGAGGTGTCCCTTGATAAGAGATAAATACATGTATTGCTCAAAGGGACCGCGACCAACAGAATTGTCCCTTAAAAAAGGGTGTCCCTTACAAGAGGTAGTACTGAATTGACCCAACTTCGCGTCAAAAAAATATCTCACACACACATATATATATAATGATTAGAGTTCTCTTTTATAATTTGAAAAATAAATGTAAAATGTATTTTATAAACGCTTATAAAATACATTTACACAAAGAAAAAGGAAACATGTCTCACTCTTTTTCCAGCTTGTCCTGGTGTTCCAGGAAGACCTCTAGGACCAGGACCGCCTTGTTCACCTTTCCTTCCAGTTTCTCCTTTAATACCCGTTTCTCCAGGAATTCCCTAAATAACATCAAAGAAATAAATGAACATAAATAGTTAAGGAAAAAAATTGATTAACAATTTTTTTTTTGGCTCGTTGTCTTGAATAAACGTCACTCTAAAGTAATAACAAGTCAAAACAGAGCACCAACAGCATTCTAGAACATCACTCTATAACGTTTCTAAATCCATTGCCAATTATTTTTCTGTTCTCTGTCTTGAATAAACGTCACACTAAAGCAATAACTAGTCAAACCAGAGCACTAACAACAATCTAGAGCATTACTCTATAACTATCATTCTATTGCTATTTACTCTTTCACTCTATAGCTAAATCTATTGCCAATTATTTCCGGTTCGCTATCTTGAATTAACACCCCTCTAGAGCAGTGTCTATCAGCAAGATCAGTATCGCCCACCAGAGGGCATTGAAGAGATCTGAGGAGTTGTTTTTGGTCCAAGGATGTGTCCCTTTTCCTCTCTCCCAGGGCAGTAATCACAAGAAAACCCAGAAAAGCTTGATTAATGCCAAAAATCATCGAACGTATGCTTCAGCAAATAGTTCTAATCATCTTTTAAGCAAGATAAGTTCGCAATTTTAATTGCGGCTTGATATTTTACAGCTTTGTTTTTCCAATACCTTTTTAACTGCATGAACGAGTCGCAATATACTCAGTGGATTAGTAGGAGTACTACATATATTTGGATAGGCAATGACAAAATTAAGGTTTCCAACAGCATGCTACCACGAATTTGATGATGCCTATGATGTTTCCTAATTTTCTTCTCAAAGCTAGATTATTGCTTTTCATTGCAAGCGTAATAGAGAAGTAAATGGAATTTTTTTGCGTGAATACTTTCTTTTTTTACCAGTTTTCGGAAGTACTTTTAAATATTCATCAAAAATATTAAAATTCACAACTACGTTATTGATTTCAAGTATTGTAGTCAGTGTTTGTTTATTTGTTTATTTTCCTGAAAAGGGGACAGTAAGTATTTTTTTTCGAGAGGAGGGGAGGTGATTTACTTTTTTAAAAAGGGAATAACAAACCAAAAAAGTTTAGTAACCTATGCTCTAGAGCAGTGGTTCCCAAAGTGGGTTCCACGAAAAAATTTAAGGGTTCCGCGAGACAAATTTTATTTGATTAAAAAAAATGAGAATGGTGTTTAATATATTCACACATTTTCCTTGGAAAGTTTACAATCGATCCCCCCCTTCTCAAATTTATGCAATTTTTTGTGTGCAATATACCGGTGTATGGATGTTTAACCGAGATCAAACTTTTGTAGATGTCCATAGATGGCCATTGTGGCAGATTCTGAACTCCTTTTCCTGGATACTGCTTTGGCGATTGTCTATCCGAGATGGCTAGACGATTGTCTAGCCAGGGGACATAGATTCTATGTCTCTTGGCTTCTTATAACACCACCACAGTTCTATTGTTGTTTGCAACCACTTATTTGTGTGAAGCTGGGTTTTCAAAATATGTTGCGACAAAAAACAAATATCGTAACAAACTTGATGCTGCACCAGATATGCGAGTTCAGTTATCAAACCTAACGCCTAATTTTAAGAGAATCGTGGAATCAAAGAAGCAGGGGCATCCTTCACATTAAAAGATTTTCCATTAATTTTAGTTCATGTTTTGTATTTTTATTAATTATTTCTATAATGAATTGATTTTTTTTTTTAGTTTTAAAAAATCGTTAGTTAAAAAAATATTCAGGGTTCCGCGATCATTGGCAACAAAGTTTGGGGTTCCGTGGCCAAAATAGTTTGGGGACCACTGCTCTAGAGCATAAATTAGTCAGCCTTAACAATAATCTAAAGCATCATTTTAGCATTGCTACACTCATTAAAAACATGAGAGCAGTAGGCAAGGGATCCAGAATTCTCTACCAAGTTCACGCAATAATTATGCTATGACACCCGAGACAGTATCCTATTCTCTTAACTTCATCACATCACGAGATGGCTTTGAGACCCAGTCCCGTTTAATGTGCAACATTCCTCATTTTTGTCTTAGGCTCACCTATGGTGGGATTGGGAAATGAATCTATGATTAGGGGTGTATATTAACTACTGGATTACAACGGCCGTAAAAAGTTTTCTGAAACATAATTGTTTATCGTTATCAAAATAAATTGTTATACATCTTCTTTAAAAAAATGTAGCATTTGTTTAATCAGAAATGGGGTAGGGGGATTATAAACATGATTTACGTTTAGAGAGCTTATTATCAACTATAATAAGCTCTATTTAAATCAGTAAGAACATTCATAAAATTTAAGAAAAACTTTTTTAAAAATGAACTATGTAAAGGAAATGAATTAATTTTTAACTCAAAGGTATACTTACAGGAGATCCTTTTGGTCCTGGCAAACCTGGGCTACCCGATAAACCTGGAGGACCTCGTGCTCCTGGGAAACCAGGTGATCCTGCTAAACCTGATTCTCCCTGTCACGAATAAAATACTTATAGTAATGTGAACGTAGCTTATTTAATGTATTATATACAAATTAACTAAAAATTGTAGTGATAATTGAATTTTTAACGAGAATATAAAATATAATTAGCATCATATAGAGATATATCCTCACGAATAAAAAACTAAAACATTAAATAATGATATTGTTAAATTCACTTTAAATAACAGATTCCGAAACACGTGAACTTGTTTTCATTTTGTGAAACAAATAGCATTTATCACTACAATTGTTATTGGGTTGAATGACAGAACAGGTGAACACCGTGAGATGAAATTATAATTATCATTTGCTGTTCTGAAATTAAAAACTTATTTGATAGAATTGAACACAAAATTCATGAAGACTTTTTTTTATTAATATAATAATTTCAATATTCTTGAAAGAGTTATTCACATGAGAAAATAAGAATTTTCAAAACTTTTTAAAACTGATTTATATATTAATCTTCTTAATATACACTAATACTTCAAAAAACATTTTTTTCACTGTAATTTAAAAATTTGAATTTAAGTTATAGAAAATATTCAACCTACATACTTTCAATAATGAAAAATCAAATACTTACAGGTGACCCTTTTTCTCCAGGTGCCCCATCCTTTCCAGATGGACCCTAAAATAAGAAATGGTTAGATTAATACGTATTCCTTCATATCATTTATCAAATTCTTGATAAATTTCATTGCACACAATAGCGAAAAAATACGTATGTAATGCATTCATAATAATAAAAATACTTTTTCAAAATGTAAACCTTATACATGTCAATAAAATAATTTTTTGAAGTATTTTTTTTTGTATTTAAATATTATTCTAAAATGACATTTACAGTGAAAACTTTAAATAACATGATATAGGAAAAAGTAAAAAAACTCATCATGAATATAAATAGGTAATGGTAATTTTATAATTCAAAATTTTTGAAATGCCTATGATTTCAGTGTGTTCATATGTTGTTATAATCTATCTTTCTCAAAAATCTGTACAAAAGATATTCAAACTTCTTATATTTAATTTAATATATTATTAGAAATTAATTTAGAGTAAGGTATAACTGTAGCTAATTATTCGCATTTACGTTATTATTAAAAATAATCCTACAAATGTAGCAAATTTAAAAAAATGTATAATATGTATTCATATAATATTCCTTCATAAATAACTAAAATAATATTTTTAGATTATTATCATCGCAACTTTTTCGAATTGAAATAGATTCGAAATAAATAATGATTTTTATTTTAACAAATGATATGGTTATAATTTGACACATAACAAGTTAATTCTATTTCAACTCAGAATTAATTTATTATTTTCTTTTACGTAACAAATAGCTATTTGTATCTGACTTGACTAGCATAAAAAGAATTGTTTGAAACTTTAAAAAAAAAATGTTAAGATTATATGTACTTAAGTTATTGATTCATGAAGGAATAAAGTCATACACGTCAAATAAGAAAACTTTTATGATACATTACCATCGGTCCTGGTTCTCCTGGTATTCCTGGTTTTCCAGGTTCACCTCGATGTCCTTGCAAACCTTGACTTCCTTTCGGTCCAAATGGACCAGCATCTCCCTAAAAAGATTTCAACTTAGTCTAACTATTATTTTTACCAATTCAAATAGTTCATTTTTTTCTTGGTGGTCTTAAGACAAAAATGCATTCTAATAGATGTAATTATTTTCATTTCACTATATCCTTTACAGTAATGTAATGACTTACTTTTGCACCTGGCGACCCTGGAAAACCCGGAGCTCCTGGTCTACCAATCGGACCCTAAAAGGAAATAGATAAGTTAATTACATAAAAGCATTTACAATGAATTTTTAAAGTATATTTGCATATTTGACAGTAAATTCGATAAAAGACAGATTAAAATCCACGAGTGTTAATAATTATTTTAAGTATAGTAGTTTTACAATTACTTTAAGTATAGTATAAATTCTCCAGTTGTCTGTTCAAATAAATACATTTTATAAAAATGTTTAATAAATAAAAAAAAAATTAAGCATTTCATGGTCTTCTCTGAGAAATATTTGAAAGGTCAAAAAGTCTTAAGAAAATATGATACAATTAACAAAGGGAAAGACGACGTTTTCATCTAAAATACATTTTTAGCTAAAATGAGCTTTTCTTATTGATAAAACTAATAAAAATACTTAAATTGTAATTTTTACTTTCTAGTATCAAAATAAATCAAAGGATAAATTGAAATTAATTTTCTAAACAATACATAATATAGAATTTGATGGATCAATTTCACTAAGTCTCTCATGAGAAAAAGAAAGAACTCTCTCTTGATTTCTATGCAAAATGTTTTTATTAAACATACATATAAGTACTTTTTTCTAATGAGTTGCACATAATAAACAATCATTTACCATTACTATTAATTTATAAGTAGGATGGGATATTTATAGGCTTTCATTACCTTCGTGTATTGATGTTTGGCACCACAGTTTATCAAGACTATTGTAGTTTAAAATATATATATGCAAAAAGAAGGGATTAGAACTATAAGTTAAAAATTGTAATTTTGAAAAATTTTAATATATAAGATCTTCTAAATAAAGGTTTTTTATAGAATGCATTTAAATCAAAAGTAATATATTTAAGTTTTAGTTTTATTACCTGCCTTATTTGAAACAAATAAAAGCAAAAATGTTACTTACAGGTGGACCTGGTGGTCCTGGTAAGCCATCGATTCCTCTAATACCCTAAAATGAAATAAAAATATATAATTATAACGAACAGATTGAAAATGAAGGACCAATGAAAATTTATGTATAAAAGAAACTTACGGGTGGACCAGGTGGGCCTTCCCGTCCTCTCTCACCTCGAGCTCCTGGAGGTCCCTAAAAATAATTAATTTTTCAGTTTTATTTGAAATTGAAATTGATATAAGCATCCAAAAGTTAACTCGTGAACAATCGCGCCATTTTTTTTTCATTGTTCGAATAAGTTAAGCCTTTTTCAAATAATTTGTACTTACTAATGGTCCAGCTGCACCCATCTTCCCAGCAGCTCCTTGCATTCCCTGTAGATGAAATAAACAAAATATTATTTTATTAAAAATTTACTACACTGCATTTAATTTCAATGCGAACGAATTCTTCATTCAGATGAAAATATTCTGTTATAAATCATTATTCTATACTATAATACCTAAGATGTCACATTGAATTTTATACGGCAATTTAAATAACTAGGCTTTCTATTAATGTTGATTATATTCCTTGAGTCAAGCAATATCTTAAATTAAGTTCAATAAATCAGATTTTAAAAGGCGAAAAGTTGCCAATTCTGGATCAACGTAAAGACAATATTAATCCATTACTGGTCAAGATAATAAATATTCAAATTTTTCACAAAATTTTTATTATGTGCATTTAAAACACAATAATTAAGGCTAATTAAGCACACCAAAAATTAAATACAATGTTTGAGAAAAAACATGTAAATGTGTATACGAACCTTTGGCAAAATCCAGCAAAATAGTGTTATAGAATTTTAATGTAATTTTTAGGAGCTTACACCACTAGATAATAGTATTTTAAAATATTAAAAAAATATCCAAAACAAACAATATATTAGCACATAGTTGAAATTTCATTGTGGTTGTTCTTGCGAATAATTTTTTTTAAATAACCAATGTAATATTTCAGATGAAAAAATTTTAATTTTTTTTTTCACATAAATATTTCGATACCTTTTCTCCCTGAGGTCCTTGTTCGCCTTTTGATCCATCTAAACCAGGAAATCCCTAGAATAGAATTTTAAAAATATGATTAAATGGGTTGAATGCAAATAATCAATCAGTTAAATAGCATTGTTACGATTCATGTATTAAAACAATATTATGCAGTAAGAAATTCAACATATGTTGACAAAATATTTATTAATCGAGTGTTAGTTACATACAGTAAATATAAAAATCGAAAATATAAATGTCACTACAGAAACTTAAAGAATCCTTATTTTAATTGTTATATTTTATATAATCGAAAAATATGTATGGTAAACTCACCCTGTGTCCTTTAATACCAGGTAAGCCAGGCATGCCGGGAAGTCCACGGGGTCCCTATAAAGAAGAAATGGAATAATCGAAAAATATTCTTATATTATGAGATGCAAAGATATAACTTTTTAAAGATATCCTTGTTTTGAGACATATTGCCAAATGAAAACATCATACGATAACGGGAAAGTGTAATATATTATATTAAAAGGATGATATACTATTGAACTTGATAACAGTTATTTGTGAACTTGAATAATTCAAAAGTTTAATTATTCACAAAATACACAAATTTATCATGATTTTTGTTTTTCTTTATATTTTTACTTGCTGGAATGCTTATTCGTTGATGAGTTTTTAAAATAAAATTCAATAAACCAACTAATACGATTAAAATATTAACTTAAAAGTGAACTACATTTAATTTTTGAAAGAATACTTTTAAGGAGAGGAAATCTTAATTCGGCTACAAAAAACAAACAAATGAATGAATATAACGATTTCTAAGAACTCCAAGGTGAATTAATTTTTGGAAATAACGATAGTCCTTGATGTCATGTGACATAACATATACCAGAGCTATACGTAACAATGGAGCGGTAACCTGGTTTAATGAAGGAGGAAGCCAAAAATTCGCTCATTAATTATGTTGTTAAAAACTGTATAAAATCCACCACCTGATATTTTTTTTACTCGTATCTTTTCAAAAAAAAAAAGGACCAAATGTTCATTGCATGTACTGTATGAATACCGTGTATTTTGATCGATAGAATTCTGGATAGAATGATTTAAAAATTTTAAAAAATCAGAAATTGGAACTTTTGAGCGTTATTTTAAAAATATTTGCTTTCAATCGGGTTATTAGTATACATCCCGGAAGCAAAAATAGCCATATTGAATAAAGTTCGAGTCTGTGAGATGGTACAACAATCGGAATTCCAAGATGATTCAATTTATAATTAGACCACAAAGTATACCAAAGAGTCTCAAAAATCACTTCACCTCTGATTTTTAAAAAAATCTCAGGGTGCCAAATACTGTACGTCTGGACCTTTCAATCTTAGTGTCACACTGTTTCCATGCACCATTATTGCTTTTTTTAATGTATGTGAATTATTCGTTTTGTGGATTGTTATACAAAAACCAACTAACTATTCAATATCTAGACAGTGTATATAAGAAGTCATCTTAGCGAAAGAAAATAAAAATGTTACCTTAAAGAAAGGACAATGAAAGAAAATTACACCTGTGATTGTAAAATATACTGTCTTTGAAAACCACGACGAAAAAACTAGACAATCAAGTATCAAATTTCCTTTCAAAATCTATTATTTATCTGTTTTCTTTAAAATATCTTCTCCTAATTCTACTGTTATTAATTTTAATAATTAGTAAGTATTTAATCCCTGATTAACTTTTAAACTATTTTGATAAAATGCTGATATGAAAACGAAAATATTAATGGAGTAAAATAATAAGTGAAATTAAGCAAAACATTTTAAGACGAATGAAAATTTTTATACCTTTGTAAATGTTCAGATGAATACAAATACACATATCCATAAATAACAGAAGACACACACAAATTTTTAAAGCATGCGTATATATTATAATAACTCTAACAAAATGTATTTTAATACATTAAAGTATGAATTTCATAATATTATATATAATTAATATCGAAATTTAGAATGGAAAGGTATATCAAAATGATAAATGACAGTTTTAACTTGATGATTTGCCAAAGAAAAGGAAAATTGCTTACTGGTGGCCCTGGTGGTCCTGGAGGTCCAGATCTACCATCTTCGCCGTTCTCTCCCTATGTTTCAAAATAAAGCAGAAAGAAAGAAACTTATAAAGAAACTTAGAAAAAGAAAGGAACTTATTTTAACAAAAACATATAATCGCTATTAAAAAAAGATATACATATCTTGAAATATATAGTTAGTGTAATATTATATCTAATAAAGAATAGCATAACTATAATAAATATAAAATTATATTTATAAATACTTGTATGAAATTTAAATCATCTAGAAAAATTTCCGCATCCAAATTTATTCAGAGAATGAAGCAATGCATAAATTTGTAATTAACACGCAAATGTTAATTTTGTGATTCTTTTAAAATTTTATACAAATTAATAATAAGACGGTTATCTTTCAATATTTCTATGTAGGAGATCATTGGTTAATAGGCAATATTGCAATAGTTTGAAGTTTAGTGTTATTAATTTTTTTAATCCTTAAATCATCATAAAAAATATTACTATTTGCCTTTTAGAACCCATATCAATTTTTAATAATATTTAGTACACATTTATATATGTTTTTGTATCACATGGAAATAAATTGACGTTTAGTAATTGCTCAAATAAATAGCATAATTTGTTTCTAGTATATTGAAGAAACTCCCAAACAGGAGGTAAAATTCCCATACATCTTTTATAATTATACCTTAAAAATGAAGGAAATCAACATGAAATGAAAATGCGTATTTGAAATGCAATAATTTTAGATATTTCATCTGTTTTAAGCTTCTCGATACTTATGTCAAATATTCTAGACACAATATTGTTACCTAATTATATTTGGATACTTTTATGAAGAATTACGTTTAAATAAATGTAAAATAGAATTATTTATGAATTATGATAAGCCCAAATGATATATTAAGAACATAAGTTATTATAAAAATTAGTTAAACAGAAATTTAAAAAAGCTTATTATTTAAATGAAAAATAATTTAATAGCTTAAATAAAAGAAAACTTGCATCTTTTCCGGTTAATCCTGGAAGTCCTCTTTCTCCTGGTTGTCCGGGTGTGCCCTAAAGAAACAAGAAACTAAAGTTAACAATATATGAGCAATTGTTATCATTTTCTTAATTTAAAAAAGCGAATATTGAGTACAGCATAATTTTTTTTTGTATTGGAACACGAAAGGATGTAAGATATATAAAATAATTTTAGATATATAAAAAAAATTTCAGCTGCTAACAAAAAAACATTTATCACTTAAGATTTACTGTTCTACTTACTGGAGGACCAGGTTCTCCTGTTTCTCCTCTTGTACCTTGAAAACCTTGAGGACCCTAAACATGAAAACATAGAAAAATTAACACCATGGAAAAACATAAATTTTTTTTAAACTTATTTGTTACAAAATATGCGTAGCTCCGTTAGATGTAAAATTAAATAACTTGTATTTCTGTAAAAATTATTATAAAACATTTTTTTACAAATAATTTTGTAATAGTTGTGAAATAACTTCGTAATTATTAAGTTTTTTTTTAGCAGAAAGTTTGTATTGCGTAATTAAGAAATTATGTAAAGTAACAGAAAAATTTACTTCAAAGTTTAATTAAAGGTACTTCACTTTCAAAACGAAAAAAAAATGCATGACGATAACATTTGTAAAGTTGAAATAAACAATGACTTAATTAGTAATCTGACTAGAAATTCATCGTTATACTATGAAATTTTAATAAATTCATAAGAATTTCGTTGCAGGAAGAAGGTAAAAAATTTGGAAATTGTTCGTATATTTTCAAGTACATTAGATTACCATATTAAAAATAATTTGTGAGTTTTTTCGAACTTTTATTTTATATATCATCAGAAGGCTTCTTTCTAGACGAAAGATTTTTTTTAAAATTCTAAACATTGTTTGTTTTAAACATTGTTTGCTTTTCCATTGATTAATACATACAGACTTCACACACGCGCGTATGTGAACATTGTAGACTAATTAGTTAATTAGTGTACGATGTTCACATTTTCTTCTTATAAAAATAAAATTATTTTATAATGTTAAACTTACCGAAGGCCCAGGTGGTCCGGGTGATCCTCTTGGACCCACGGGTCCCTAAAAAAAAAGAGCATGGTGTCATTAATTACAGTTATATGGGAATGTTTTTCATCATGTATAATTACTGAAATAAATGATTGTCTAAGACACGAGCTTTATTTTAGTTACGAATAACTGAAGTATATTTATAGAAAAATCTAAGAAAATATTTCAGATGATTTAATATTAGATGATGAAAGTGAATTTTAGAAATGATTTAAAATGGTTATATTGAGTAGAGAATCTATTATGATTTGCATAATTTTACTGATCTTAAATTTTAAACGAGAGAACAGTTGTTGAAGAAATATTTTTTTAAAAAAAACTCTGGAATATATTATACCTTAATAAATCACTTAAGACTTTTAAAAACATAATCTGAATCCATTATAAATAATTGTCTCAATTCTAATACACGAAGAAAAATAATAACGCAATAGATGTCTTAGCGTGAAAAATAGGAATAATCAACTCTTGTTTCAATTTTAAAATGAGACACGGTTGCAAATGAATATTGATGGAATAAAAAACTTACGTGTCCGTTTTAATAAGAAATATTATGAAGAACGAAGTAATAATACATATAAAAATTACAATACTAGTAGATAAAAAAGCATTAAATTATTTTTAATGCAATTTATGTTTTCGAGCATTCTTTTTTGTACAATACAAATTTATGCTTGATAGGTTTTCTATCATTGGAAAGCCTTAAAGAATTTTTAAATATAATCAAGGAACTATACTCACTACTTGAGCTTGCATGAATTGGAAAGCATCTGGTCCAGGTCCTTTATCACCGCCTATACCTTGTTGAGAAGCTAAGCCTTGGAACCATGCGCTTAACTAGAACAAGAGAAATCTCATCAATTTAAGCAAATTATATAAAAAAGAAACTTTTTTTTTTATCCAGATTACAAGTCGAAATCTAATATAATTAATTTTCTAAATTTAATTTAAAATAAAAAACTGAAAAATAAAATAAAATACATATGGAATTCTTATTATTCTCGGGTTCATTTCCTCTGTAGCACTGAATATCATTATTTTGTACTTTTTAATTGTTTGAATTAATATCACTCTCTCTAACTATCAAAAGGTTTTTGTCGATTGATCTCATAATTTTGATTTACGATTCAGTGACGAGAGGATGAAATTCGAACTGGTACCTCATTCTCTGAACCTCCATACCACATCACGAAATTTAATTTCAACTTACATTATTACGAAAAACGAATTTTTAGTGGTATAACCATTCGATTCTGGGATTCGACTTTGATGCCACCGTCCACTAAGATCATGACTTTAAACCACGATTCTTCCCATATTTTATTGTACGCCCAAATTAAATATGAAACACACAAATAATAATAATAATAAATAAATAAAATAGAAAAAATTTAATCTACAAACAAAAACAAACATTTCTAATACTGTAGTTCTCTCTCTCTCTCTCTTTTTTTTTGTTGACCATCAGTTCAGATTTTCTCGACCAATGTAGTTTTTAAAAACCCTATACCCACTAAAGCGAAAAATATAACGCTTTGAATAGGCAAGATAAATATTTTTGTGATTCTATTCCCTTCAAAGAACCAAATTTTATTTCACGATTATTATTAAAATTGATCAAAGATTGTTTCTCCATACACCGTGTTATCAGTTCTACAATTGGTCAGGGGTAAAAACTTAACATATTTTCCAGTTGAGACCATATTGTGGTATTCGTTGTTTTCTGGTTTTTGCACTCTAATTGCTGATTGCTCATATCTTCAACGCTTATAGTCTTATGTTTTAGAGGAATATAAATTTGACATGCACTGCTGGCCATTAAAAATACTACAACTGTAAAAGAAACAAATAACAGGATCTCGTTTATTGTACATATACATAACGATGGGAAGAAGACATAATTAAATTGACAGATGCTTTTGTTTGGGCGTATAAAACGTGCAGAACTCGGTATTCCAAGCTGCTACCTTTGGCAGAAATAACAGTTCAAATCCGGCTGGGTATCGAGTCCAGCTGAGCTTGGATGGCAATACGGGTGCACCATTCTGTGCGCCTTCAAATCTATGCCAGAATTCATCATTTGCACACGATTGTCCTAACACTACATTCGAATGCGACTTCAGGGAACGAGAAATCCGCTGTACAATTTTCCCTTTCATACAGACTGGATATTTCCAGCAACCAATCCCCCACTCCTCCCATAGTACACGACGAGTATAGATGGCATTTCTTATTACTTTAAGTTGTTTAAGTGCGCTAAATTGTTTACTATTAGAGCAATTCGAAATTCAACCGATACCTCTGTTAAAAGTAACAACTGTTAGGTATTGGAAAAACGTTTAGTGTACTTCCGAGACCCAGGTTCTCCAGAAGTAATTAATCTCAAAAAAAGAAAATACATTTTTTTCAAATTTCTAATGCGTTTGTTTGTTTGTTTTTATTCACATCGCACTTGGAGCAACACGGCGACGGACCTCGTAATTTTGAACCTCGGTCAAGAGACGAGGAAGACACCTGAGCTAGCACCCCCCCTCCTAACTTCCACACCGCGCTACAGGAGAACTTTGGGCCCCGACAAATTAAACGTTCATTAGCCCCGGCTACACGGCGGGTCTTTAGTGGCATCAAGGCTGGAACCTACGACTCGACGAAAACCAGCGGCCATGAATCGGCTGACTAGGTTACCGCGGCCACTCTTAATGCGTTCTTTATTTGCACAAGCAAAACATTCAAAAGTTCATAAGCGTTGCCAATTCTAACAACAACAACAAAAAAAAAACAGACGATTCTGGTATAAAATTCAGTTAATGAATTAAATATTAAAATGAGAGCAAGTGATAAATTATTACAGTTCACAATAATATTCGGTTAGGATATTAAAATAAAAGCAAACGATAAAATATTAAATTAAATATATCTTAGCAACACAAATATACTTTAAGCAAACTAAATGTAATTATTCTAACCATAATGTATCATAATTTCAATATTTTGAACCTACTCTGAATATTTGCATATATAGCATATTGTACCTTTCTTGAAAATCTGAAGAACATTACCCGTCAGTTTCGTGGCTCAGCAATTTTATTGAGTAGTGGTGTATATTAGTGTAAAAATAAGATTTGGATTGGTTTCGTTTTATAAACGTCGTACTAGAAGCAACACGAGGGCTATTTGCGAGATGAACCTCGTAATTTTTGACCCTTTGACAAGTGACGAATAGAAATAAGAAAAAAAAAAAAAAGAAAAAAAAATTTATTTTTTTTTTTTTTTTTTTTTTTAGGCTAGCCGAGTTCAATCTACTTGCTATCGAATAATCGTACGAAAGGTAATATTAATTTTCAAATTTGAACATTCTTTTAAAAAATTTCAGTGTAATTGTTTCATTAACGTCGCACTGAGAAGCAACACAAGAACAATTGGTGACGAACGTCATAATTTTGAAACTCAGTCAAGTAACGATGACGATACTTGAGCTGGCACCTCCCTCTCCAAACTTCCACACCTCGTAAGCTCTTGGCCAGCTTTAATATCCAGGCGACACAGCGGATCTTCAGTAGCATCAGGGCTCGAACACATAACTCGACGAAAAGAATGTCCGCCTCGAACCTCCGATCACATCCACTAAAATTTTTCAAATAAATGTGAATCGTCAACGACAAATAAAAACCTTCTTTTTTTAAAAAAAAAATGTTCAAATCTATTTTTTTCTCAACGATAACAATTATTTTCAATTTTGTTTTTAAGATATCCCTATAATAACTTATTTTACAAATAAAAAGCAGAAATTAAAACTGGAGAGGGAGAGAGGGAATCACAATTATTAATTTTTCAGAGGGTTTAAAGTAAATTTTAAAAATTCCACTCTTTTTTTTTTTGAACCTCTCCTTCTGAATATGAAAGAAAACAATCTAAAAAGCAGCACATCACTCAGCTCGAAAATTTATATAAGTGAAACATTTGAACGAATATAGATGAACACAACTGAAAAAAATGAGTTATGCTTTTGTTTCTCTCTGAGGACTTTTTATTACATTAAACTAAACAAAATGTTTAAAAAATCAAACAAAAGGATAGCAGAATATATCCCAAAAGCAGGTCAACTGATTCTTAAAAGTAGAATTCAGATTTAAAAATTATTTGTTCACTATCATTCGTGAGTTTATTGAAATATCTATTGATCTAATTTCAAAAATTACTGATCTTTTCTTTTATTTTGATTTTACTTCAAAACAATTTCGCTCTAATTGAAATGCAAGTCACAAAACGTTTGGAATTAAGAAACGTCGAGTTAATTTATAATTAAATAATCTGAGATCTCTTTGTGTTATTCATTATTGCACTTCTGTATTCGAACTATACAGAGGTGCTCTTTTCCATTGAAATGTTATCGAAGAAGAATAGAAAACTCGCTTTTCCAACGCCTTCCTTATAAGACTTCTCGCATGCATCTTACACTACAAAATTCCCCTTGACTTGATGTGGAATCTTACAAATCAAAGTGCTAACATTTTAAATCGAGATTCAGAATTGAGTATTCTAACCTTAGTACTGGTGTACGATGAGAGCTTGGAATGAACAAATCATTTCTCAAGAGTTTTTTCAAAAATGGAATGGAGGCGCCGGTATGTCGATATCAGACCCTCTCCAGCATAAGCTTAGGGTCTCACCATCTGAGCTACGCCCCTGACCAATGCCTCCTATTAACTTACAAACAGCAATCACGACGAACCTTAATCTCTTTCCCGTCTTAAAATAAGGTGTAGAAGGAAAACAGAAACTTGTCGCAGCTTGGGGAAAATGAATCATGAGTACATAATGAATTTTAACGATGGTGTTTACTCTTCATGGAAACAGATCCAATGATAATTACTACTCCCGTATTACACTAACTACTACAAGTATTGTAATTACTACTTACGTTTTGAATTATTATGCTAATGTCAATCTATAAAATGATTCATTGCTTTCAAATCTTAACTATTGCACCTGAAAAGAAAATAGTGCACTCTAAGAAAGGAAATCGATGAGTTCTGTTGTGACTTTCTTCCCAAGTGGCAGGGGTTGCCTAGTGGGCCATGTTCCATTGTTACGTCGAGTCACAGATTGAGTTCTGATGCCATTCAAGATTCTCCAGTATACAGTTAAACTTTTGTCAATACTCAAAAGTACTTACACGCGTAGGTGGAAGTTCTGAACAGGTCTCCTCCTCGTCACATGACTGCAGTATCTCTCGTCACATACAACTGAAGTTCGAAAATTTGAGGTCGCTGCCAATACCCTTCTGTGTTAATTTTAGTGCGACTTTAACAAACAATCAAATCAACATCCCTCCCGATTATGCATACGGATATATATCATCTTAAATTGTAAAGTGACTTTTGCCCTCCCTGAGTTTTTAAAATGACACCAGTTAGCTGAGAGCAAGTAGATCAATAGAGTTTATTATATCATTAACCTCTGTTTCTTTACAATGTCTGAATTATATGTAAAGACTGGAAAACTAATGATTATTTAGTTGATAAAGAGACTATGAAAAAAAAAAAAAATACGGACACGCTTTTTTTTTCGGACTCAGTGGTCGAATGTTCGAAACACCTCTGACAGTCAATATCAATGTCCTCCTCCATACCAGGATATACGAATAATTATGTTCGCAAAAGACTAAACATAAATAGTTGTCTTGAGAAGGGAGCTCTTTTATGGAAATTTCGTGCATCAAAATTAGGAAACGTACAGAATGTAGAAATAAATAAGTTTCCAGCAATAAAGTGGGTGATAAAAGTGGTTTCATAAGAAAGTGTGGATGACATTATTAGTGAAAATCAATTTACTAGAATTTAGGTTATCATTATCGTTAAAATGAAAATTTTTACCTTGATGACATTTTAAGCTATGGGTTGCGTATTATAATAGTTATCAAGCTGTCCATGAAGCGGTCGTATCAGCTAGTATAATAAATCCAAAACACTTACATCACCAAGTGGCCGGTGTGAATCTTGTCTTCCAGGTGCTCCATGAGATCCTGGTTCTCCAGCTTCTCCCTAGGAGTGAAAAACACATTTTATACTCATATTGAAAACATATTGATAATTTTATAATTATTGACATTCATAAAAATTCTAAAAATTGTCGATGCTGTTTAATTTTTATGTGGATTTTTTACTTTTAATTTTCTCGTTTTCGGTTCTATGCTCATAATACTTATTTTATGTTCAGTTTGTTTTTTTGAATGACACTATCCATTCCATATATTTCACATAAAATATGTTTTGAATTTTTCTGCTATTGCTATAATTTTGTCGAAACTCAGATATTTAGCTTTCAAATTGTATTTATGTTATGTAATTACAGAAACATCTCGTCAAGAAACTGTAATTTAAAATATTTTCTTTCCCATTGAGTGCATGAATCATGGGCAGAAGAGTAGCTGCATCTCTGAAGCTTATTTTAATATCAATTTTTCGACATGTTTTCAAAATGATCTTAGATTCGAGGAAAATATTTATCGATTACAGATTCGAAAAGCATCTAAGTAGTGCTTTGTAGGTACATGAATAAATTCCTCAACACTACTCATCTTCTTTTTTTTTTTTTTCATAGGCATTCTTGTTTTTAAAAAATAATCAAATATTTGACATGATTTCCCTTAAATAGTTATTAGTCATCCGAAGATTTGTAGGTAGGGAGTCTCGCGTACAGATAATTTTTTAATTTTAAATATCTTTTTACAATTGGCTTAAGTATATTAAAATTAATAATAATTTTCATCATTTGCTTTAATTATTAATTAATTATTTCAATGTATTCAATTTAATAATTTACCTACTTTAGTTTAAATTCGTAAAAGTTTATTTCGTATGTCTATTTTTTGATATTTCATCATTTATTTAATTCTCATTCAATTGAGTAATTTAACAACTAGTAGTAAAAACAAAAAAAGCACCTTGTGTGGCTAAAACTGTTCTTTTGCAAAACTTTGTCATAGGAACATTTTTTGTTTCTGTTTCTTAGTTTGATGTTGTTGACTCATTGTAATGCATATCAATAAAAAAATATCTGCTATAACTTGTATTATTATATAGATCGCTTTTAATCGTCTAATCCTAAAGCCAATAGAATGTATATCTTTTATTAAGTCTAAGATTGTGTATTCACATCTTTTGTATTCAATTCGATTTCGATATTTCTTTCTCTTAAAGTCTAGTTTTTTCATTACTTTTCAGCATTTAAACCATTTTCCATTGTTAAATTTTGTTATTGTTATTAAAAAGGCTCTAAAATAAAGAAACAAAATCTTTGAAGCTTTAGTAAAAAATGTCATAAGAATTCCTCTCTATAACCTATATAGTAACTCCAAAATGGTTAACCAAGAGCGATTTTTTCAGCCGTGATGTTTCAATTCATTGTTGAAAATGTGATACTTTTCAATGATCCTTTGTTTTTGATTACATTTTTGATTATTTTTTTAAGATTTGGCTTCGATCTCATATTTGTTTGGAAACCTCCATGAAATTTATGGCAATTATTTTTTATTTTTAATTTAAAAAATACCTAGCATGATTTGATTATTGGTAACATTTAGTTGGCCTTTGAGTTTACATAACAAAATAAAGGATGGTCTCTTTGAAGAAAAGTTGTACAAAACTACATTCTTACTTTTCTAAACTTAAAATGCGTAATTTTTTTTTTTTTTTGTAAAGTTAGTACTAATTTTAAAATAATATGAAACTAATATAAAATTAATGCGAGAAATATGTGTTGTAATAAGAGAAAGGAACAGCTAATAATGAAAACGAAAATATTATATCTCCTGTCTATGGCGTTAGGTTATGCAGTTCTCCGGTTCCTAAGGAAGAGATTAGAACATAGATTGAATATAAAAACAGTTTAATGACATCAATTAATAACTCAGGTCTAACATTGAAACAACATTTTTTTTTACAAAATTTTTTTTTTATTCATCCTTATAACCTGCTGTCACCTTTTAGGGTGATGAAATCGTTCAACCTTTTCCAAATCTTTTTTTGTTTCCCATTTTTTTTTTTTTTTTTTTTTTTTTTTTTTTCCACCAATCTTTTTTGTTGCGAGTAAATAACGTAACAGCTTTCTGAATCATCGACTCGTTGCTGTTTTTGTTCCATCGAAAGCAATCGGCACCCGCGGAAACATTTTCACTTCAAAAAACTTTTCCTGGTCGATCGACTTAAGAATTTTGACACATTCCAAGTAAGGTTAATTACTCTAAAGCCTGGTTACTGGTTTACTGAGCGCCATCTCTGGGTTAGTCTCGGGTTATTGATCGATGTGTTATAAATAATATTTTATTCTAGATGACTTATTCTTTTAATTACCAATATTTTGCATGAAACATAATTTTTTTCCATTAAAAGTTTCACATTTTAGAAACATTTTAAGTTATTACGATAGTAGAGAAAACATTATAAAGTTTTTTTTTCATTTTCATTTATAATTTATATACATAGATTCAATTTTCACAGAGATCAAGTTTTGTTCAAAGATTTTAAGTTCTTATGATATGAATATAAATTTTAACTAACACGTACCAATAATATTAATTTAAATAATGGTAAATAAATATTAATGATTTGTTAAGGCAATCGGAATCAAAGCACGAGCAGGTCAAGATTTGAATATTAGTATTAAGCACTGGCTCAACAAACAATTTAGGTAGAAAACGCTATTATTCTAAATTAAGAAACTCTAGAAACTTTTTTTTTCGAATTGAAAACAAATAAATATCTGACATAATTGAAAGATTTTCATTTTTCAGCTGAAAATTCATTACAAATTTAGTAGTATTTTTAGTGCCACTATTTCATAATGAATCTTTAAAAAAATTTAACCGTTTATTTATCATTCGACAACTTTTTAGTAAAAATAAATTGAGGAAAAGTTGTTGCAGTCAATATTTTTAAAACAATGCATGATTAGTAAGTATTAATTCCTTTTCATTATGATCATTTATAATTAGAAAAGATTATCAACTAAAGATAATAAATGGATTTTATATTTTCTGAGTCTTTATTTAAAAATTTTCTTAAAAATATTTACAGATATTTCTCTTTAGTATTTATTACGATCTCAATTAGCTTGCCATTAATCTCCATTTTGTTATTCAAAAATGTCCCAATTACTTTTATTGCTTTAAATGTCTTTTTCCCATAAATTCCCTAGATTATTCAAAAAATATGTGACATTTCTACTTAATTCATTAATTAATTCATTAATTCGTCACAAAAAAGTTTTCTCTTTTGTTACATCTAAAGAATCCTCATCATGTTAAAACTGCATTCTGTTGAAAATTTTTACTTACATAATCATACACTTCAAAACAAGTCTATCAAAATCATCAAATTATCTTTACTAGAAGCACATTTTAAAATTTTGGATCAAATTTTTGAATAACAGCAATTAATTTAAATGAGAAAGTTTAATTTCATCTTTTCTATCTAATTGACAATTGAAAGAAGGCGATTTGTTACAACTTATGCGAAAAAAATCTTTTTACGGCCAGAATCAACAAGTTTTACATAAAAAATCCAGTGCTAAACAAGTATAATCATAAATTGTTACGAAATCTCGAGATTCTTTTTCTTTTAGTCAGATTACGTTTATCTATAATCAAGCAAGTTTATATGAATACCGAGAAAAAGTTTATATGAATACCGAACAAGTTTATTTGAATACCGAGCAAGTTTATATGAATACCGAGCAAGTTTATATGAATACCGAGCAAGTTTATATATACCGTTTTATAATATAGTTTATTTCCTTCTTAAGGCGTCTGTCTACCAACTATTTTAATTTCAAGAATATGATATTAATCCTATGGAATTTCTTCTTTCATCTCCTCAAATATTGATAATTTTTTTCTATTTGAATGCAATAATGTGCATTCAAAAGAACGAAAATTAATGAAGGTTTCTGCGGAATAAACATTTTCCCTACGATTTTTAAAAAACGTTTTTAAATTTATTTATTTTAATGATTCATTTGTGGATATTCCGGTTTATGAAAACGATTTAAATCTTTTCAGAAATAGGTGAGAAAATGTAAATCAGCAGATCCCTTCATTAATTTTTTTCTCTTTTGGATACACTAGATGGCATTCAAATGGGTCAAATAGTAAAAATGTGAGGAAGAAAATAGGTATTAAACTACATGAAATTAACATAACATTCACGAAATCTATTGTGATGAACATTGTAATGAATACAATAATACTTTTTGACAAGTAAAGGATCGAACGTTGATTTTAAAAAATCCGGTAGGAAAATTGAAAATTTGAGATTTTAAATTTATGCTACCTATAGAAACAGAGATCTAGATCACAGTAAACGTGTTAGAACCATCTATTTTTATGAAAATTGCATACATTCGAGCTCAAAATCAATCTGAAAATAAAATATATCTGAGAAAGTTTTTGTGTATTTAGGAAATCGATAATTCTTGTATTCATTCATACTGAGGATTCAGAGCTGCTTGTAAGAAATATCAAACACTTGCTTACGAATTCTTGTATGTCTTGAAGATATTCGATTTGAATACGCTTTTATTCATTAATGTACATGCTTATTCAAAATTATTCATCCGATTTCAAAATTACATATTTTCAAAAATAAATGACACAGAATGATAAGTAATACATGAATATAAAGGAAAATTGTGGAAGTTTTATATTGTAACAAATAGATAGCTCTCGTGCGTTCTCCATGAAGCTATTTCACGAAAACTGTTTTAGAAGCATTCACGGAGCTACCTCGCAGTTGGATCGGTCGCAGTGGACCAGATGACTTGATGCTACGCAGCTGGCCACCTAAATCACCTCATATGTGATTTCCATGTCTAACCACCTGATACACTATGCGATTTCTTCCTTCGAGTGCTGTAAAATCAATCTGTGACGATGGGCTATACGCGATTTTCTCTCCACTAACATTGGGAACTTTAATTGAGATTGATTGCATGAAATAACAACATTTTCCCAACCAAAATGAAACGTGATTATGTTAATTAGATGCAGGAGGAAATAAAGTGAAATGATTTAGATATAGTGATATATAAGTAAAGTGAAACTTAGAGGAAAGAGAGAGTGTGGTTAATTCTGAGTATAGTTCCAACAAGAGGCCGATAATATTAAGAGTTAGTTACCAGTTGTTGCTGTTGCAGAGAAAAACAACCTCAAATGGAAAGGCTTGGTAAGAGCATGTTATTTCAGTGATATTTAAATTTGGGGGCTAACCATAGAGTCCAAAGAGATCCATAACCCATTATATTATAGTAATTGTTAAATAAATAGTTGAGTTGGATTAGACTTTGGAGCACGTATTGACTTTTAGAGTTAGTTACATTTAATTGAACTATGGCACAAGAGTTGGATAGAAATAATCGTTCATTACAAATGACCACTGACACTTTACAACGTGATTGACACGAATTTATGTATCAAATAGGCATTATCGAACACTTGTAAAAACAACTTCCATTCTTTCCCTTTGCATCCATGTATTTTTTTTAATAATTCTGTATCGTTTATTTATGAAAATATGGAATTTTGAAATCGGATGAATCATTTGAAAAAACCCTGTATTATCATGTTCCATATTTATAAAAAAAGAATAACTCAAATTTGAAGGGTTACTATTACAAAATTAAAGAAGTTAAAAATCTTTTCGGACAAATTAAATTAAAAATAACAATTTATAGTTTATAAAATTATAAATATTTGACGTGAACTAAATCCAGTCGATATTAATTTTCATCCCATGTTTTTTTTTCCTGCATGTTCGGTACTTCAGCTTGAATGATTGCAGTTATTAGCATTTTCAATTCTTCAATGTTCGTAGGTAGAAAAAATATTTTTTATCTTTTAAGGAGCTTCAATGAAAAACAATCACAAATAGTTAAATCGGGGCTTCCTGAGAGCCATTGGTCCAGAGCAAGATCATCATTTGCTCTGCATTCCGTATACCATATCGTAACACTAATTACTGACCGCCTTTCAGAATGAACATTTATAATTTTATAACCTTTAAATTGTTATTTTTAGTTTGTCCCAAAAGGTTATAACTACTTTAGTTTTGTAGTTACAGCTCTTCGAAATTCGGATATTCTTTTGTAAATACCATGTATATATATTTTACATCGTCATATTTAGGTTCCTAAGAAATAAAAAGTATGATTTTGTTCTAAAGAACCGTCATTTATTGCTTTCAACACCATAACTCCTATACGTATTAAATCACATTTATTGTTAAACATTTATTTCATCGATACTCATTTATCCTAATGATCTCTTACAATTAACAGATGGATCAATAAGTTCCGAGACTAACCCAGAGATGGCGCTCGTAGTAAACCAGTAACCAGGTCTTTCTAGAGTACTAACCTTTGCTTGAAACGTGTCAAAATTTTAAGTCGATCGGACCAGAAACAGCTGAGTTATCGAGGTTGGAGTAAAGTCGTTTTGTAGTTTGTTTAAAAAATGGAAAAAACCGAGTTTCGTGTTCTGAAAAAACACTGTTTTTTAATGGGTAAAAACACCGTGCAAGCGAAACAATGGATTGAAAAATGTTACCCGGACTCTTGTCCATCAAAAGCAACGATTTGTCGGTGGTTTGCCGAGTTTCAACGGGGTCGTACCGACACAAATGACGCGGAACGCTCGGGTAGACCTGTGGAAGCCGTTACACCGGAAAATGTGAGTGAAGTGACAAAAATTATAATGAAAGATCGTAAAGTGAAGCTTACGAAACATGGATACATCACTACACTCCAGAGTCGAAGCGGCAGTCATCTGAGTGTCGCACAGCTGGCGAAAGCCGTCCGAAAACGCAGCAGTCAGCTGGCAAAGTCATGGCGTCAGTTTTTTGGGATACGCATGGCGTGATTTTCATTGACTACCTCGAAAAAGGTAAATCGATCAACAGTGATTATTATATTGACTTGCTGGTGCGTTTGAAGGAGGAAATCGCAAAAAAAAAAAACCGACCGCACAGTCTCGGGACTTATTGATCCATGTGTTATTGTATAAGATCCTTATATTTTTTTATTTCTTTCTTAAATTATACAATAACTCACTAATATAAAATAGTTTAAATAATGTTAATAAGTACGCGATTCAAATTTTACATTTAGTTAGCCGTGAAGTTTACTGTGTTGAACAATCGTTGAGCTTACCCTTCGACCAGGTATTGGCACGAGTGGATAGCCAGGTTCTAAAGGTTCTCTAGGAATTTCACCTGGGGGATCCGGTTCCTGAAAAAGAAATGTATGTTTACTAATCTCTTTTCTAAGTTTTTTCTGTAAAATATTTTAAAAATTTGAAATATTTTTGAATATTATTAATTTTTATGATAATGTACAACTGGAATGAATTTATGACAAGGATTAATTTGTGATAAAGTTTTATTTATGAAAAGGATTAATTTATGATAAAGATTTGTTTATGAAAAGGATTAATTTATGATTTGATATTAATTGGTTATTAACTATGATTAGGATTAATTTATGATGATTTATTATTAGGTTTAATTTATATGATAATATATGATTGGGATTAATTCTTGATCATTTACGATAATGATTCATTTATGATAAGGCTTAATTTATCATTATGATTCATTTATGATTAGAATTAATTTTTGATAATTTATTATTAGGTTTAATTTATGTTATTTTCAGATTATATTTATTTATGGTTAGGATTAATGTATGATAATTTATAATTATGATTAACTTCTGATAATTTGTGATAAGGATCAATTTATGATTATCATTATCTTATATTAATTTACTATTAGGACTAATTTATAATTTAGAATTTGGTTTAATTTATGATACTTTATTATTATATTTAATTTATGATTAAAATAAACTTGTGATAATTTATGATAATCATCAACTTATGATACTGCTAACTATAAGTCGGCAGCATAATATAATAATATTAATCAGTTTTTGAAATTCGTTATTACAGTTTTTAATTGATTGTTACGCATAAAAATTGCAATTGTTTAGGACACTTACTGGAGGTAGTACCGTTTCTTCCGGTTGTTGTGATTCTTCATCTTCTATAAAGGAAATAAACAAATGTAAAAAATGTGCTAGAGAATAAAGTCTTATTAGAATTTAGGTAAAATGTATTAAAATGATCACTAATTTTATTGACAAAATTCAAAAATGTACTATAATTCTTTGTTTAAAATACAATTGAAAACGTACATTATTTAGTATTATCGCATTTCTTTCTATTTAATTTTAACCTTTTCGCGAAGGGTACTTTCGAGAAGAAACTTTCGAAGGGTACTTTCGAGATGTCTTGAGGATGGAACTTTTAACTCGTTACATTCCTCTTCTTTATGTCAATGATTGACAGTTCTGAGCATCTGTCGACGAAAGGCAAGTTCACGTGTTTGTCATCCACTGAATTCTGGGGATTTTTGAGGTTCAGATAGTCTTTTATAACCAGTGATTCTCCCCTTTTTAGGGAAAATTCCTTTTGAAGTTCCCGGAATTGTGATTATCTATCCAATTTGAATTCAAGAAAATTTTTGAAATGTGTTCTAAAAATAGGTCGTACTTTCGATCTTAATATTTCCTTGTTTCTTCCTTAGTAACTTTATTAGAATTTTCAAACAGTAAACGTATCTATTCATATGTAATAATCGGAAAAGAACTATTGTAATTATTTTATTTAACAACGTTTTTAATATATAAGCTGTTGTGATATTTTAATATATTGCAGTACATTTATATAACAGTACATTACAATACGTTTGTAAATAAATGAAATGCTTGATTTAAAAAAAATTAATATTTATCTGAACAATTCATCCAGTTTTAGAATTATTGATATAAATAAATAACTATACAAGTATAACAATTCATGGTGGGATTTTTGATGAATTTTGAACAGCCCGAATGAATTCAACATTTATTCAACTAAGCATATAGCATGTTACATTTTCTTAGACTCACATTCCTACAATTCTAAAAAAACTTTTAATTTTATTTTTTCATAAAAATCCTTTTCTTTTTCTGAGTCCAATTGTTTCAGTATTAATAAAAAAAATTCTTGTGTTTAAATAGTGTTTTGTGTAATTATTACAGCTTTGATAGAGATTTAAATTTTTTGACTTAGAACGTACAGAAATTTTCAATAAAGGATAAGTTGAAGGCTGTTTTAAAATACATTTTCACCATTTTTGAATTACTTATTCATGCAAACTTAAGAAAGGAATATTTTCCGAACAACTTCATAAAAAAGTGTAAGTTTTGATATAACAATTAAAATACACGTTCTTTCTAAATTTAAATAAGGCAAAGCAGCATAATTTTGTACTTAGTTGTTTATGTACAAAATTTCTTTTCAGTAATACTAATATAATAGTGTGAATAAGTTTCCGTACTATTGAAACAAATTATGGATTTGTACTTATGCGTAAATTATCTGCATAAACTAATTGCAAAATGTATTGCAACTTACAAATATATTTTTAAAAGTTTCAGAATCCTAAATGCTAATAAAAGTATTGATCTGAATTATTTTTAATTAAGGCTCATATATATGGTTTTATCTGTATTGATAATACTTGTCTTCTTTTGCATTACAAAAAATGAAATAGTCTTAATATATACAATACAAGCAAAAAAAAAAATTATAAAAACTTTTATGTTGGAAATCGCCTTTTAAGTTTATAAAAACGCCTTTTAAATTTACAAAATTGGTTTTAAAACTTAAACTTTTAAAAATATTTTTATACAGCGTGCATTTTTTTCAAACCACTAGAAAATTATCAACATTAAATAATAACATAAAAGGGTAAAACTCAGATCAAAAATTTAAATTTTTTTTTCAAATAATGAAATAATATGTAAGCTGTAAATTAATTCATTAATTTCTTATTTTTAACATGAAAATCAATCTAACTTTTGACAAAATATTTTATAATATAAAAATAGAAACAATACAAATTTTGTGTTTGAAAAATGGGAAAAAAAAATTAAATTTTATATAAAGCATAGAACATATCAATTCGCTTTGTATTAATATTAATTTTTATAGATTATATAAAACTTTTTATACTTATGAAATTAACTACTCAAAATAATCAGGAAGTATCAAATTGAAGTAAAATAACAAGGCTTACAAAAATGGCGAAGTTTAGAACAATGAGCTTTGCTTGTGCGGGCTAAGATAAAAGGTGAAAAAAAGGGATTTTCAGATAAGTGGTGTAAAGGAAGGAGATCTATCTCCCTCCCCCACTCTCTGAAAAAAAAAGAGAGACAGGCCAAGTGATTGACTTTTATGGGGTCTAATAAGCTCCACGGTGGAGAAGGAGCATCTTTGTCAATTTTTTAATCAACCAGGTCCTTCAAAAACCGTTCCTTTTGGTCGCGAATTTGACCACTCATCTTCAAAAGGTTTAATTATATTCTACCTTCTCATACGAGAATGAATGAATTAAGAGATTGTATATAATTGTTCAATATCATGATGTATAGGATAATATAAGCTTCTGTAAGAAATGGAAGAAGGGAATAGTATTAGAAGGTCACACAACCTTACATGTGATTTATGTACAAAGCAATAGTGCTATTTGTAATTTTTTTTTTTTAAATTAATAAAACTTTTCGCTGTATATTTTATGAATCAAATCCCAGAAATTTATGAAATATAGGTAAATATTTTATTACAAAAATGAAGAGATGCGTAAAAGAACTAAAAAACATTTTGCTCAGGATATAAAGTTGATTCAATGGTCAACTAGTATGCTGAAATCACATCTTTCCACGGAAATAATGAAATATTTTCATTGCTTTTTTGTTAATATTTATTCTCTTTATGAGAAATATCTTAAATGGTGCTATCATTTGGCGTGATATAGAATGATAATGTTCCCGGACAGCGTCCTATGAGATTTCTTATCAACTATCAGGGTAAATTGAAACTATTCTGAACTGTCGACTCCTTATTAGGTCCACACTGTATGCAATGAGGGAACACTGAACAGTGCAATGAACACTGTATGCAATGAGGGGTATGCAGACGACCTAGCTAACCAAAGAAATGTTCACAAGCTTCAAGATTATTAATAACAAGCCGTCCCCCATGTGCCCAGCATTATCTTATTGAAAAGTATGAGTGGTTTCATAGGGATGGGAGGTAGAAATTCGTCGACGTACCGATGTGTTGTAAGTGTGCAACTGTTGACTAGCAAGCAAAGGGGATCAACTATCAAAGGAAATAAAAGATCATAAAGATCACAAAGCTCTCATGAAGACTTGCGTGCCTTGCGATATTAAAAACAGATTACCTATCCTGCCCTGGATGTCTCCAGACACATCTGTGCAGGTCGAGTACATAAATGGAAATTGGACTCGTCATTCAAGATTATTCGTCCCCATTCAGAGCGTTTTCTAACTGATCGAGACATTCAAGGCTACGCAAAGATTGGGCTCTTACTATCACACTTCACGCAGACCCGCAACAGTGCGGTATAGTCTAAGGTACCATTTCCTATGACAGCCGAACCTCTTTTCTGACCAATTGGTGCACACTTGCAGTATAGCGATTCACAGATGAAATTCCACAACTCGTTGAGTTGTCGTTCCTTTTGTACCATATTGGACTTACTTATACGGTACTCCTTGCTATGATTTGTTCTCAAGCTTTCCAAATGTTTCCTTGGCGACAGCTGAGTCGCCTGATCTCTTTCTCCATCAAATAATTTCGGAACCTGATTGAAAGACATCTGAACCATCATCAGTTAAGTCAATTTAGCCCTACATTGGAGACAATTAGGCAAGAAATAGTGCGGAACTCCATCGAGTATCTTTATCAAAAATATTGCAGTACTCCATCACTCGCCAAGTGACAGCTTGTACCCAGGCCAAACGCGGTACAACACTCTATTAACTTCCTCTTTTCGTAAGGATAAACTCCAAAATAAATCCTTTATTCCTTTTGAAATTACACTCCTTCTTTGTTCTAAGCTTGTATACTAATCCACTCGTTTTTGTCACATCCTTTTTCAGTCTTAGAATGTAACACATCAATCAATAACTCCCGAGACTAACCCAGAGATGGCGCTCGTAGTAAACCAGTAACCAGGTCTTTCTAGAGTACGAACCTTTGCTTGAAACGTGTCAAAATTTTAAGTCGATCGGACCAGAAACAGCTG
>BMAW01126261.1:0-42772 GCA_019974015.1 Nephila pilipes
AAATAAAATTTATTAAAAACATAAAAGTAAAAGAACAGTAAACATACAATACAAGAATCAAAATAATTTAAAATATTACTTAATCAACATAAAAAAAATTTGTAAAACAATTTAAAAAAAACTAAAGCTGAAATTTATAACTGCAAAAACAAAAAAAAACAAATAAAAACATATTTCAATCTTTCTGTATATACATCCAACTCTTACACATCCCAATTCTGTTCGTAACGAGCAGTGGTGTACGCATAAAATAACAGTCCCTCGGCGCATTAAGTATTTATTTGTTGAAGTAAATTCTGGAAATGACACGTTATCACAGACACGGAAGCAGCATCAAAAGTAGATATCACAAAAGTGGAGCTAAAAGAGCGTATATTACACGAGCTGTAATACCAGAAGAAAGCGTTGGCGGAAAACCTAGGAGTTTTTATATGCCAGAAAACGGGATTTTCCCTGATAGAGGTTGACTAAAAAACAAGAATGGAAAGACTTTAAGATTGAAAGCAAAGGTAGATTTTAACTTAAAACGTGAGAAGATTTGCATTAATATAATAAATTTGAAAAAATAATAAAGGTAAATTTTACTAAATGTGAAGTAAAAAGAACTCACGTTGGCGTGGAATGGAAGAGAACTGTGGGTTGCTAGCTATTGGCAACTTCATCATTTGAGCATGTTTTAAAATTGCGAGGTATAGTGAGTGTAGTTGAGGAACCCTTGGAAAGAAACTAGCAACCAGAAGTCTTCAATATAATAAGTTAGTGGATATATGTTGAATAAATGGTTCGAAGAGAATCAATGTAGATGATTTTCTAATACATCTATGGTAAATCGTAGGGAATCACACCATTAATTAGGATACTATTTTATTACAAGTACAATTTGCCAAGTTTTACTCAGTTTGACTAAACCAGTCAGCTGTTCAACTATTTGTTAATTTCTTCCATTTTCTTTTAATATATATATCTTATTAAATGTTAGTTAGAAATGAATTGAATGATAAATTAGGAAAATTTTAGAGGCTTTATTTCTTCTAAAAACCAGTTTGAAAGCTTAAAACTATTACATATTACATATAAAAGAATATGGTTACGCATAGTTTGTCGTTTTCCATAAAGTATCATTTAACCAATGATTTCGTTTCATAAACTCGTTGATGATTTAAAGGGCATTTTGTGTTGTTACATTGGCCGATTTAGCTCAGTTTATTTTTTTTTTTAAATTCACTTAATACTTAAAAAATTTTGGTGACAAACCTTGAGATAATGTGAGTGAGTGTTTGTGATTGTTTATTAACGTTATGATGAGAATGAACTCAGAGGTTATTGGAAACGTACCATCAGATTTAATGAGCCCTAACCGCGTTATAGGGTGGTTCTTTAACGGCATCAGGGACGAATACACAACTCGATTAAAACAATGTCGGAAGTGAGCTCGTAATCTTGACCATTAGGCTACCGAGGCCAGGACTAAATGGAGAGATAATACTTCATCTAGCATCTGATTTACTATACTGAAAAAAATAACAGATTCTCGATTGTGAGTTAGTGATGATGGAGTTTAATGGCGCAAGAGCCAGATATGTCTATGCTGCACTAAACAAGATATAATTGTGATCTAGACGTTTGAAAAATGGAAAAAGGTTAACATTTAGGAGACAAGAAAGATTAAAAATAGAGTAGGATTGCTAGGGATTCCTGAAGGCGCATGACTTGTGTTTACTTAAGACAAAAAACTCACGAGAAAGAAAAAGATTTGCAGAACGCCTCAGGTGAGTGAGGTCCACACTTACCTGAAGACAGAAAACCTCTGAGGGCGTAAATGATTCGATATTACATTAAGCAATATTTATTTTTTTATGTTATTTAAGAGAAAACGTGCACTTATTTTTATATTGAATAGATATATTCAGTTTATGTATTGATGAATAACTGCGTGAATATATATTTTTGTTGTCGCTTTATTCACGCACATATCAATACGTTCCGGGAGGAACGTATTGATATGTGAATGAATCGAATATAAAGAGATCCATATATTATTATTGAAAAATAATCCTTATTTTCAATTGTAGGTATTCTTATACAAAGTAAGAAAATAAACTTTGAGTATCTGTATTCCCCAGGAAAATTTATTTTGGCACATAAAGAACGATAGCTTTTTGTTATAAAGTCACCATCAAAGTTTTAGAAATCATCGAATATACATTTTAATCTTTCAAAAATTAGTAAATAAGCAATAAAGATTCCCAATTTAATTTTCTAATCAAAATTTTGTAACATATGCAGAAGAGAGTGTGTTTTGAAAAGTGTATGTTTGTATAAAAATTTATAGTTAAGGAGACATTTATTAACGAAGAAATCAAAATTAAAAATATTTTCATAAGATTTCAAAAAAATAAGAAGACTATTTGCAATTGTTATTATATGCAAACACTTATTGTAATGTTAGGCACAGTAATCTCTCTGCTTACTTACTGTAATCGAGGAAGCGAATGGAATAACTTACTTATAATCAGGTTTCTAAATGAGCATTTTTAAAAATTTTTCTATTAAAATGGGTATATCAATATTTATTTATAACTCTGATATAATTCAGACGAAAAACTTTTGAAAATTGACAATTTATCGTATAAATATATAAAATTAAAAAAGCAAAAAGAAAAAAAAAAAATAAAATAAAAAAGAAATATATAGATTTAACTAACAAACTTAAAATGTTAATGCCTTTGCGCATTCAAGTTGATCTAACTTGGTGACAGTTTAAAAGCCTTAGTATTTTTTCTTTATGATTATAGATGGTGCTAGTGGAGCGGTAGCCCAAAGATCATAGCCACAAGTAACTATATGTCTGGTTTTGTTTCTGTCGAGTCATGCGAGATACCGTAGTGAACCTTCTCTATATTTTCGACTTTTTTTCTCGTCCACCAATTTCCATCTTTTTTCAATTTTTTCTATCGTCTAGATCACAGTTATACATTGTTTATCTTAGCATTGCCACATATGGTTCCTCGCCATTAAATTTATGAAGTGTGTGTCACCAAAGTGGTTCGAACATCCAACGGATACCCAATCAGAAGGTAATTAAACTTCGCAGAAGACTGAACACACATTCTAACAATAACATTAATATTTTGTTACAAAACATTTAAAATATTTTAAATCTAGATAAACATAAGTTGTTAACTTCATCAGTTAACACACGAGGAAGAAAGTCAGAAATGGGGGAGGAAACCAAGTTGCTTTTTCTCAAGGCGATTCTCATTTCTCCCAGCTTGCTTACCAGAGCTATCTTTAACTACGGTAGCAGAAGGACACGAATTCACTTCAGTTTCAAATGCTTTGCTAGATTTGCAGGTTCTTTCTCACGCTGGTAGAGTGACGGAAAGCTTAAAATGGCGAACTATCATCAGTCGCCACAAATTTTGAAACATAATCGATTTCAGTATTAAAAACGTCTGCAGTTTATACAAGCAGGAACTGCGTTATAAAATTTTGAGACAGTCATTTCTTAGAATATTAATAGTTAGCATCATTTATCTGAAGAGTTTCCATATCGTGCGATTGTGACTGCAATTTGCATTTTGAGAAGGTGAGAAACATATGTTTGCTTTCACACAGATGAAAGGCTCTAGATTCCCAGAGCATATAAAAGAATTTCTTCATCTCTACACCCTTAAAAGGATTTAAAGGAAAAAACGCACATTTAAAGAAAAATGTTCCTTAAAAGGATGACAGTTTCGAATAGTGAAAGGAATTCAAAAGTGTAGTGCCAAGATTACAATATTCATAAATCACTTTTGTAGAAGACATGAAGAATTTGAATTACCATAAAAATCAAGTAACCGATGAATACATTTTAAACAATAAAACTGTATTTCTTTCTAATAGAAGCTCGCACGCACACGCACATAACACGCATACAAGCTATGTCTAATTCTTACAAATTTATATTTAAATCTTAATAAGGAAGGAAGTACTGTTTTTTAGGTAGAGAAAATCGAAGTTACAGCATAGAAATCTTTAAAATATGTTATCATTAATAAAATTTTGTGTTTTTGTTCAGTAATACAATCTTTAACTTTTTTACATTTGAGTCTAAAATTAATTTTTTTCTTCTTTTATCAATCTTATATTATGTGTATAATAAGTAGGATCTCTACTCACTTATTTTTAATCAAAAAAATATTTTTATGAGTTGAATAATTTTCTGGCCTATATACTTATTTTAATTACAAGCATTAATATTACTACTGATTTTCTAGCATTTCATATAAAATAAATAGAATTTTTAAAATTAGAATTACAGCTTTTTTTTATCTCATTCAAAAGGATTCTAATACCTAAAATAAAAGATTATTTTAATTTTAAATAGTATTTAAATAATTAGTAAGTATTAAGTAATGTTTGATAAAATACCTGTAATAAAACTGCAAGAACGTTTTAAAGCTATTTCTACAAAGAGTTATGAATTTTTTTACAGTGATTATTTAAATAGCTATACCATTACATAGACACACACATCACACACACACTCACACTCACTCATATATATATATATATATATATATATATATATATATATACTAGTACATAATTTAATGACAATAAGACAATAATAATTATATAATGGAAAAAATAATGATTGTATTAATAATTTTATATCTATTTTAGTTATTAAATATAATTTAGCTTTCTTAGCTTTGAAAGAATATAATTATTGTATTAATAAAGAGATTAAATATTTAAATTTAAGTCAAAAGAGAGAACTAAGCACATAGATTCAAAACAGTTATACAGGATATTTTGAAACCCATGGGCAAAAATTTAAGCGATGAAAAAAACAGCTGAACAAATAATTTTCAATCAAAAATGCACAGGCAAAGAGCAAGTGACGAACCATTAGACAGCGCTGTAATGGAAAGCATAAAGTCCGAGTTTTCTTTCACATCATCATTTATTCCGCGGTTTTCAGGAGGCATGGCGACGTACAGTAATCCGGAATTGTAATGTTTTTTAAAATCCACTTTAGGGGAGCGAACCTTTGTATACCAAAAATGTAACGTCCACTGTTCAAAGTTCCGTAAATGAAAACAAGAGGTGACTGAGACGCGTATCCATTGGCTCCCCTCCCCCATACCATCATTCCTGGTGATGGGCCAGTACCAAACGACGTTAAATGCACCTGGAAAAATGCGTTGTGGATGCGACCATCGTGATATTGTAAACACAACCTGGAATCGTCTGATTAGATGACGTAATGCCATTGCTGCCAACCAGGTTCGTTGTTGATCAAACCATTGAAGACACTGTTGTCTTTGATATAGCATCAAGTGTATTCGAAGCCATGGTTACCGAGTGGACAGTTCCATGCTGAATTGTTCGTGCCGACGATTGTTGTCTTGAAAACGATTCTATTTCTTGACTTGATGCTCATGACGTGGCTGTACGATCCATTAAGGCCATGCTGGTATCATGTCTACCTTAAATTCAATATTTAAGTTTAGTTTAATTTCTTAAATTTCTTAATTTAACGTATTATTTAACTATCACAACAAGGAGTTCATCTTTATTTCCTGATACAATTCCATTTAACCTTTTAATTTATTCGATCATGCGATTTCTGAATCTACTAGTTCAGCGTTTCTCACGTTCCGAAGCAATAGAGATAATTCCTACAATCTCCATAAAATACCTGAAGAACGCTACCTTTAAGACCCTGCGATCCGAATAATCTTTGCTTTAATTTCCCAAACAGAGAACATTTTCGTTCACTTAATTCTTAATTAATTGTCAGGGTGGACGCACGTCCGCAGCCATCCCGACGCATCTCCCTCCATCTCTCACGTCTAATGAGAAATAAATTACTAAGCAGTGAATTACAGTCTTTTCTTGAGCCATGAGTGCAACGAAATGAGATAAAACGTGTTAAAATCAATATTTACACACACACACACACACACACACACACACACACACACACACACACAATACTACACACACACACACACACACACACACACACACACACACACACACACACAATACACACACACACACAATAATGACATAATAATATCACACACACACAATACAATACTAAATTCCTCTCTCTTTCATATATATATATAAGTATATATATTCATATATATATATATGTAGTTATATATATATATATATATCCACGACAAAAGAAATAGTACTAAAAGTTAAAAACTCATTTATGAAGGGGTGTCGAGTTACGCTCATGTTGAGAAAAAAGTCTTATAACTTAACTCAAAATGAGCGTCGTTACGCTTAGAAGAAGGCCTAGTTTAGAATGTTGTTTCTCAAATTTTATGTAATGTAAATCTTTTTTAAAATCCTCTTTTGCGCTTAATCTCTCAAGGGAGTGATTTATTTCCTTCGCTAACAAATTAAGATAGCATACGAATAGATAGATCGAGGGAACTATATTTAAATATCAGTTTTTTTTCTTTTGCATCATTAAATTGAAGTGAGTATTTTATTTCATCAGCAAAACATATAAGGTATGCATAAATTGTAGGAAACAGACATGAGTATAAAAGAAGAATTGTTTCATTGTGTTAAAAGCTGAAAAATATTTAGTAAGGTGGATTAGATGGTGATTTTTTTTATACTTATATAGTTTTTATACGTAAATTTATTCATATTGTCTTTAAGATTAAAATGAGCTAACATAATTTTAATTCCTCAGAAGTGATGAATATTAAACGTAAAGAAAGAAAAGAAGATTTTCTATCTATTATGAAAAATCTAATTCTTATATAAGCATTTATTAAAATTCTAATTGTTAAGATAATAGATAGGTTTTCAAGAAACATAATGGCTTGTAGCATGTATTGTAAAGAAAATTCCAATAATTTTAGAAAGATTCAATATATATTTCATTAACTACTCTCTTCTGTTAAAAAGTCATCTCTTTAAATTAAAAATGTATTTATATAAAGAAAAAAAACGAGTCCATTTGTTTAAATGTATTGAATTGTCATAGAATATTTTTAAGGAGAGAAGCAGAAGCCTAAAGAATATCTGGAAAATTATGGAAAACAATGCCAAATTAGATGTATTATAAATGGACAATTTGAAACATAAATTCTATAAAAATATTAATATACGTAACTGAAAATTTTTTTGATAATCAATTTAAATTATATTACCCATGTCTGCTAATAATAATTTGAGTACATTGTCCAATTTGACATTTTTACAAACATTTCTGCACACATTTCAGATTTTACTTACATTTAACATATGTGGGGAACAAGAGAAACATAGTTATTTATTTTAAAGATTCTATAAACTCGAACTGTTAATTGAATTAAGAGAAAAACAAAGACGGATGAACATTTTCAGAAATGTTAATGATGAGAATAAAACTTGAGAAATATTTTCCAAACTTTTCTAAAACTATATTCAAATGACTTAGTTTATTTTCATTCTTAGGCAAAGGGAATTTTGAGCACTACTTCTTTGAGTGCATCATGAACATAGTTCCATATGTTTCTAAAATTAGTAATTCAGTTTAAATTGTTTTAAAACACATATATAATGTTATGTTGTAAAGCAAAAAAAAGTAGAATTTAGAAATATTTCTCTAAGAATTATTATAGTTTTTTAAGAGTCAATATTTTCCTCCAGTTGTGAATTTTTGCAGTTTATGTAACAAATGGGAAAAAAATGGAGTGAAATCTACGTTACATCAAAATAATATTGGAATATGTACAAGACTTTGTTACCTTACATGATTTGTACATACACAATTTAAACAAAAATAATAAAGTATGTTACAATTTGTATTTGAATTATAACTGCGCAATTAGAATTATACTTGCACAGTTACAGTTAAAATAAAATTCGAGGGTTGTTCAATAAGTCCATAAAAATTCCAAGAGATGTTGCTCGTAGCACCGAAAATAGTTTGTTTTTAGAAAGCAACATGACTCACTGGACAACTGTCTAAGTCTTAGTTATTCGTATTCATGATCATGACGCCTTTCACACCTCAAAAATTCTTCGTCATAACTTTTTTGGCCGATAGGACCATCTTCACCTTCATGGAGTCATTTCATCGGAAGCAACCCAGCGCTTTGATTTTTGCTTGATTTCCGGTGCATAATGAGAAATCCAAGTCTCACCGACGGTGGCAACTCAATGCAAAATTCGAGGCGAGAGCAATAAAATTTTGGTTTCGCAGAAAATGACTACCAGATCAAAACTAAGTCATGAAACAATGTGTAATTTGTTTCAGCTGAGTTTAACAGATGACAGCACTCAATGATAACAACAATTTACTTTTATGATGCCATCTGTCTTTATAATCAAGTACTTTTTGAACCACCATCGTAAATTAAATTAGAAATATATCTAAAGAATATTGGACACCATACATGGAATTATAAAAAGAAAAAAATAGTTCATGTATTTCACTATTGTACTTTGTAACCTCTTGCAGTCGATTTGGAACAGATCATACCAGATTTAAGCAATATGATGAATCAATTTTGGAAAATTCTTCGGCTCAATGCTTTCTTAAATTCTGCTTGTTAGAAATCCGCTTCTCATTTATTCACTGCTACATTTAATCCGAATCAATTTAAAGGAGATTAAATCCTGGATTCAGCGCATGTGGACAGAGATTGAGGGCCCTCACCTTGCAAATGTCAGCAGAATTGTTCGGATTGTTATTAAGATGCAATTTAGAATGTTTTGAAATTCCCAAGCTGCCTGCACTTCGCTTTAAATCTCTTTAATAATGCCATAAGACCATTAATAAGTTCTAAGTTCCACTCATCAGGACTCCCATATTATCACAAAAGGCTTAGTTGTCATGTCTGTATTTGATTGGTTCAACAGAAAATTATTAATGTGATTATCCTGAATAAAAAGCACCAAGAACTCCCAGAATAGTACTTTTTTTACGGAAAAGGAATTGTTTGAGTTATATCTTTAAAACGAATGAAATTTCCTAGAAGCTTTAAACTGCGATATATAAAGAGCTTCATTAAAAACCATTAAGATTCATACTGTTGAAAAATTTTAATAGGATGTACCATAATGCTCTACTTACAATTTTTATTTAATTTCCTTAAACCATTTACTTAGTATGTAGAAAAATTGAAAATAACTCTCACAAGAGTAATTTTAAAATTTTTGATTTTGATATTAATAATTCATAAACAAACTTCCATTCTGTGATACGCAACAAATAACTCTTTATAAGATATCAAAGCATATTACTCATATATAGATGAACTCATTATTTATTTTGCATAAAACATTGAGTTGATTTGTTTTTATTTTTGAATATTTATCGTTATTATTTATTTTCGTGAGGAAGTTGAATACTTAAGAGTTAAAACGATTCAATTATTATGCTAGTAATAGATGCGTTGAAAGTTTGAAAAGGTTTCAGTATTGTGATTACTTAAAAAAGGGTTAACTGTATTATTAATTTTTAAAATTTTTATCAATAAGAATTCAAATGGCTTGAATTTTAGATTTTATCCCATTGAAAATAGGCATAAGACTAAAGAGTAAATGTTTCTGTCACATTAAGAGTTCTAGTAGTTTAGCAATTAAGGTCGACAAATGACTGATCAGGGTTTGAAATTAAAGCAAGATAAATAGGGAACCAATTGTCAACCATGTCATTTTACCACGGTTTTGAAATTTAAAGATTCGTCAATGATATCCTGTAGCTCTGGTCAAGTGAAAGTTTATGTAAAAAAAATTCAAGTTGCTATATAGTGTCTACGTATTACTTAAAAAATAAATTGTTGTTGAGCTTGTTATCTAAGTACGAGACAGTATCGTAAAGCTTTAATTATTATTAAAAATAATCGAGATGGAAACTTAATTTTATTTATTATTCTGAAGAGTTAGAACAATAATTAAAACTAAATTATATACTCATAAGTTAAGTATACTTCAGATTTAGTGATTTGATATTACTTGTGGTTCTTTTTTGATATCATACGAAAAAAAAAAGTGCATTGACAATAATTGCTACCACATTACAAATACATCAAGTGGCCACGGTAGCCTGATTTTCATGGTTTCGGATTCTTGACCGGCGGTTTTCGTTCCGTCGCGGGTTCGATCCTTATATACCAAAGACCCTCTGCACATTAAATCGGTCGGGGCCCAAAGTCCACCCGTTGGCTTGGTGTGGAAGTTAGGAGAGGGTGTGCCAGATCAGGTGTCCTCCTTGTCCCTTGATTGAGGTTCATAATTATGAGGTCCGTCGCCAATTGCCCTCGTGTTGTTTATAGCGCGGCATTAATAAAAACTAACTAAGCAAATACATCAAAAGATCTAGAAATTTAAAATGTCTTAAGAATTTATAATATAATCAAAAACAACTTCAGCAATAACATTTCTTATTTTAAATAAATTCATTTTTTAAAATATTTGAAATCTCACAAGTTCACCTCTATTTATTATAAAAGTCAGATTAACACGTTCATCCCGGCAATGCAATTCATGTTTCTCTGCGTAAGAGCGAAACATGTATTTCAGCGCTGTAAGAGCTCTTTGATTTATCAGGAGGCGCCGAATAAAAGTGAAAAATAAAATTTTACCGCATTGATAACCATTGTTTTTTTTATATTTTTTTTACCGCTATTGCTGTAACATTCCTCGGTATATATTGTACGTTCAGACGGAAAGATTTCAATCGTTGAAAGGCCAGCCATTTGTTTGAAATGTTTTTAAAAAAATTGCACAGATGTTAATAAACATTTATATTTATAATACTAAATTGTTATGTTTTACTATCGAATTTATTGTATAAATTATGTTTATAATATTGAGTTGAAATAAAATAAGTTTTACCTTTTTAATAATTTACGCTAAATTTTCATTACTTTAATTTTTAACTATATGGAAACTTTTTCTAGTTACGAAACGAACTAAATTGCTATTGGTGCACACTACCTATGATTAAATATACGCGTGTGAACAATCAAAGGCCGTATCAGCGTGAAAATGTTAAAATGTCCTTCATTGAAGGCTATTTTTTCCCAAGTTTAAATAAGTTTCAGAGATTTCATATACGAATTAAATTGATCAATAATACCAAAAACATTACTACATTTTTCCTTCTATAATTTAAATTTAAAATCTCTACACACTTTATTTTTAATATTATCTTGTTGTATATGTTGTTATCTTGTTGTATATGTTGTTAACTTGTTGTGTATATTGTTATCTTGTTGTATATGTTGATAATTTTACTAGAAATAATTTTTGTTTGTGTCATGTATATTGAAAGAAAATAAATATTTGCAAAGGTGCTAAGAAAGAATAATAGCCCTGAAAGACAAAATTAGAGTTTTGGATGAATAGAAATCTGGAGTAAAAGTAACAATCATTGTTGAAAAAAGGAAATTATTAGTCAATACTTTGAACTATAAGAGAAAATGAATGTAAAAAGGGAGCGGTAATATCTAATACATCTACATAGAATTGCTCGTATAAAAGTTGTGTTAGTGCTTGAGACAGAAAAATCATTGCTTGTATGGATTAAAAACTGTTACTACTGAAGTATACTTTGAAAAGTGTTTAAATAGTGTACTGTATTGAAGACTATTAATAAAAATGACTTGTTTTCAGGACATCACGTTTATTTGCGCACATCTTTTCAAACATAAATTAGATACACAATTTTAAACAAGCACCATTTTTCAACGTTCGTCTATATCTCTTGGAACCAAACTCAATTCTATTTTTCATATCCGTTGCCAGTAAATTATCTAAAATCAAAAATATGATCTGGTGTTGCCAAAAAAATATATCTTAATAAAGAATATTGAAAAAGGTATCACTTTAAGTTTAAATCGTTTGCCTTTAAAAGTTGAATAGATAATATCTTAAAAAAAGTATCACATTAGATTAAATCGTTTACCTTAAAGTTGAACAGATGATATCTTAAAAAAGTATCACATTAAGATTAAATCGTTCGTTTTTAAAAATTGAATATGCCAGAATAGCTTTTCTATAAAAAAAAAACAAAAACAAAAACTAAGTAAAAATGTTAAATTTAAACTATGCGGGATATTAGACGATGCATATAACGCTTGCATAGTCATGCTATAAGAGTTCCAGTTGTAATTGTTTCATCACATTATAAAGGATTTATTGTATATTTCATGCCTGGTTGTTTTTAAATTACAATTATTTGTAAATTTTTTTTTTTATTCCTTCTTGATATTAAGAAAGTTCATATATAGTTCTTAATAAAAGGTATTTCTCTTAAAAATTAAGTACATTGCAGTCTCTTCTTCTGCATTGATATAACTTCTTCCGAACATAAATAGCGTCTAGATGTACTTTTTATGAATCATTCATTGCGAAATAATTTAGTTAAAGCTCATGCTGATAAAAATTTGAAATTTCCTACTTTTCGCAGTATTAATAGAAAAAAAAATTAATGTATGCGATCTCGAAGTTAAATAAGTTGTAAGAAAATACAGATACGCCCTCTACTTTTGAATAAATAATTTGAGAATGAGAGTATTAAACATTAATAACTAATGAGTGAAATTCTAAATATTTCCGCATTAGTTCTCAAGCGTCACTGAGATTTAAGTCAAATATGTTCCAATTTAGGTCACACTTTTACTTATTTTTTCACTCAAACCTTTCTTTCCCACTATTTTTCTTTTTTTAAAATGACCCATATAGGGTCATTTATTTATTTTTTTTTATTAATAAGTAATATCCAAGAAACATTGAGAGTGGTAACTAAATGTTTTTCAACAGACACTTCTAAAGCTTTGAGAGTAACATTATATATGATTTTAACGTGAAAAAGACAAAAAAGTTCCGAGAAATATTTTTTCATAATATAATTAAGACAACTATTTATTATTCGAAGTAAATTATTGGAATATAAATCTCGCTGGGGATTAAAATGATAATAATAATATCTGCAACAAAAGTAATTTTACTGATCAAATTTTGCAAAAAGTAAACTATCTTTCAACGTTATCAAAATACAACTTATTTATTCTTTCTCAGTTTTAAACCGAATACTTCTACTAAGTAAAATCGCCCTTTAATTATTTTCATTTAAAAGAAATACTTATTCTTTTCTTTTTCAATCAACATAAAAAAATCCTCAAAATTTTAAAAATGAGTTTTAAATACCTAATTATGAGCAATTTGGATCTGATTGATTATAGATGATACAATTTCTTTGAGAAAAACTTTGAAATTTTAGTATGAAAAATAGCGAAAAACAAATTAATCTTCAACTTTATCCTTTTTTAAAGACTTTCAGAAATTGCCTAGTTAAGTTTCACAATGTCTCATCGATAATCATTACAAATAATTATATATAATTAGAACAAAATTGACGCCGAATAGTTTCGTGGGATGGAAATTAACTAAGCTGAAAACTGTATTTTCGGAACGAATTAACTTAAGAATCGATAAAAGCACTCTGAATTGAGTAATGTACTACAAATCCCTATCTGATAAAGATGGTCAATACTGGTATTAGTGTCTGGCTACTGTTGCTTATGAGTTACCTTCTTAGAGTAATTCTTTTTGCTCATAACAAGGTTTGTCACATGTATGGAGACGGATATTGACCTTCAGGAGAGAAGGTGTTCCTTAACAAACCTCTGATTCTTAGCGCAACGCACGGTGCTTGTTTGAAAACCTTTGAGAAGGTGTCATGTAATTATTTCTGATTATAGCACAACGTACCACGTTATTTGTTGGAAAACCTTCTAATGAGAATGTTCTGTATAGAAATTGCTTTAATATAGCGCAACGTACAATTTACATATTGGAAAACCTTCCAGAGAGAAGGTTGTAAAAACATCGCTGATCTTAGCACAAAGCAGCATCGTGTGTATGTTGAATGTTTTATTTCACTTTTTTAAGTAAATATAAATACATATATATTCTGAAGAAAAACTAGCACCTTGGTGCTTTTGTTGAAAAAGAAAAAAAAAAACATCATACGAAACGTCATCTTTTCGTTGAACCAGACAGAGAGAGAAAGATGCTTAAAAACAAGAAAAGGCAAGACTCGTTATATGTTTTACGGAAGATTGGAGAAATTGTTGTTGCTAGATTAAAGATTGTGAAATCAAAGCAGAAATTGCTGGATAATAAGGAATTCTTGGAAGATGAAAAATACATCAGATATATTTTGGCTACTACAGTAAGCCTTGAATCAGAAGATGAGAATCGGTTAGAGCTGGAATGGGTGAGAAAGCGTCTTTTAGAACGAGAACACGAACTGGAACCAACGAGAATACATACTGCTGGAGACAATAAAACAGAAACCTGTTACCTAGGGTGCACAATAACGGTGTGGGCGAAAAAGGAAAATCAAGATGACTGGAGATTAAATTGGAAGCAAAAGCAACACGTCAAAGAGAAGTTGAGAGGAAAAGAATAATATTGAGACGAGAAGAAGATTAAAATGAAAAAGAAAACTTGGAGCAAATAATTGAGTCTCTATAAGAAAAGAGGAATGAAACATGTACTGTAACTGAAGAAAAAGAAGAAAATGAGAAGTTATCTTAAGTCTCAAGTGTACGAAATGCCATTATTGGAGGACTAGCGAAAATTCTAGAAGAAAATGGAAATGAGATGTCATTTTCATTGGAGATAAAAGAAGAAGCATTGTCAATACAAGAGATCCAAACAAAAGAAAGAGAAAATTCTAATCTGTTAAATCAATAAGAAAATTAAGGAAGGGGCTCTGGGCCTTAAATGAAGAAAAAGAAAAAGAGTAGATCGCAGTACAAGTGTCAGAAGAAATGATAAAACTATTGAAGATCGAATGAGAAAAAAGAAGCAATGCATCAAATAGTGTTGAGAAGAAATGAGGAAATTGGAAGCAGCATTACTTCAAAGACAATTTGAAAGCAGAAGAAAATAGAAGAGATATAGAAGAGAAAATTTAAATTACAATAATTGCTTACAAAGGAAACCTTAGTGAAAAGAACAGAAGCCATACAAAAGATCTGAAGTGGAAATATGCATTCAAGTGAACAAGATATGAATCTATGGTTGGAAATTTTTCGGAAAGAAAAGGAAGAAAGGGAATATTATATAAAGTTATGCTGCAAAAAATTAAATGTACAAAATGAATCAACAGGAAGGAAAGTAAGAAAGTATTTAGACAAAGAGAGTAAGACAGCCACAGTAGTCCACGGGTCAAGGTTTACAATATTCGTGATTTTGGTGACAAAGAGAAGGGTGGAACTTGATAACACAGTTGTGTGAGAGCTAAATAGATGTCAAGTGATTCTTTGTGCAATAACCCCAAGAGAAAAATAGTCTAAAAATAGACTGCTAACCGTAAAAGGATAGTTACACCCTACACCTCAATGCCAGTGAGTAGGATTAATCCTAGGAGAACCCAGAAATGGACGAGGAAACTCCATTTTTATTTTACTGTTCTTTAATCAAAGACTGATAAAACTGAAAAGATGAAGAGAGCATAGGACTCTTTTTAACTTTTTTGTGTGATTAATTACGAAAGTTTATTATGGGAGAGAGAGTGGAGCGGTTTTAATATTTTGACCATTTGAAGGATCTAATGATTGCCGAGGTCTAATGAGCACTGATGAAAGTGTCTGGTGTGATAAAAGAGCGTTTTAAGATGACTGGGTCATGATAGTGTCACTCGCCATATAATAAGACAAGGGAAGAATTAGGTTGAATATTTGAAAGAAAATGAAAACCTCTTTTTCCACCTAGTGATGAATATTTTCCTAGAAACAACTTAGAAAACCGTACCCCAGTCATGATACCACTTCAAAAACTGTTATGACTAGCTACAAACGAAAAGAATTTACATAAAGGCATAAAGCCTAATTCTGACCAGCCAAATTTAAACAAAAAATGTTTCTATTGCTGAAACTACAGCAATCTCCAAATGATTCCCAAATACTCACGCCTCGAATTTATTTACCTATGTCAAATCCCATTGATCCAAACAAAAAAAAAATTATGAGCTTAAGGTATTAAATTTATGATAAGGGCATCACGTGGAAAGGTATAGTAGATAGAAGAGCTCAGCCTTTGGACAGATGACCTGAATTGATAGTTAATCCAGAGGAAGAAGGAGGTCAGATAAAAGTGTTTCTGCATTTCTGTAAAATTCATTTCTACAGAAACTGCATACCCAAAAATTTTGAGCATGAAAATTGACGATGTATATCCTACAGAAAAAGCTCCTGTAACATGTTTTATATCTAAAATTATGCGTCATATGTTAATTTGTAAAGCAACTTATGGAGCATTAACTCAACATTTTGCACTGCATTCCTTAACTAGAAGCGCTATTAGTGACAACGAGGAACTTATTTTAGAGTACTAATGTATTCAGAATGGGTTTGCGATAAATATATTAAACAAGTAGGTCTACCAACCTGTAAGAGACAGCATATTTTATCAGTGACTCAAGATAGTCCTCTGACAAGACATTAGGGTGAACGTAACAAAACAACGAATTAAATTTTTAATTTATTGACGAAATTTAAAGTAAAATGTTACAAAATACTATGAGAAATGCAAGCAATTTCAGGTGATAATTACTATTTAAGGGGATAGACATCTCATTTGTCTTTTATTGAAAGCGGAAAATCCAGTTGAGGTCTGCAATGTCTATTGTATCGGTTCTTTGCAGCCTCCTCTAGTAGGGGACACAAATGTATTAATTATGCTGCTGCTTTATATACTGCATGGATTGTTTGGTACTTAAGAAACAAGGTGGATTACTGATGCCATTATTTCGCATGCATCCGATTGACCTGATTTGAATTGCATTGTATCCAATTAACTTGACAACATTACACACACACACACGTGCATGCGCGCATGTAATGATTTAACTTTAAATTTATAATTTCTCAAAAATATTTTAATTTCATAATTTTTCCCATTCTCTAATTGAAAAGTCAGGAATTTATTTCTATTTTCTGATCCAATTGAAAATTATCCTTTTATTTATTTGATCACACGCTCACGAAATTTGTTTAATCCACTTTCCCATGGTCGTAAATCTATCAAAAATAATCCCTACCTCTGTCTATAGTTGAAGTCCCTAAGAATTCATACTCTTATGCCATGCGGTCTATTACGCCTTGGGTGGAAAATCCCTACTATAAAACTCAAGGCTCAGCGAAAATGCTCTTCTGGAGCTCTCTCTGTTTTGCTCATCTGCTTCCATCTGCTGTTATTAATTATATGTCATCATTTATCGATTCCCTCTCTCTCAAAGAACGACAATAATAAACTGAAGTTACTCTGAAAATTGGTTATCTTTACTAGTACAACAAACACTAATGTTTAAAAGAAGGATCATTCATCTAGACGGCAGGATGAGTGTGCCTGTCCGGGAGGAACTAAATTTACTCTGCCATGTCTGTGAAGAAGAGAGAGGAAGAGTTATGCCCTACTGAAACAATGAGGTTAATATTTTGGAATAAACAAAAGAGGCAGGCGTTAAAACAATAAAAGCTATAAAGATTTAAGAAAGAGGAGCAACTCCAGCATAAAAAACACTAACTTACGAACAATCACATCAATCAAGGGAAAAAAAAGTGTAATCTTTACATGAAACTAAGAACCTTGAATTCCACAATCATGTATTCAAATTATGAACATTATGAAACTGAACTTGAAGTTAGTGATCCATAAACCTAAAAGAACACTTTAAATCTTGTAAAAGATGATTGATTTATCGACTACTCTTGGATATTTCATATTTCTTCAAAAGAAGATTGATTATAAAGATAAAAATAATATTGTTAAATTTAACAACTTTAAAATTCTAATATTACTAAAAATTTCTGAACTACACGGATATATAATACATAGATAATTAGGTTTTAATTATTAATACCTCTTTCTTAATAGTTTGTAATATCTTCAACAGTTAAAAGTAATATGAGTTTTGCTTTGTATTATTGTAAGACCCCACTTGATTAACTATGAAATGCAAGAATAGTTTTGAGTACAAATTGAATATAGGTAAGTTAAATTTAATGTAATAAATATAAAAATTTTGAAAAATTTCTGTGAATTATTTTATGAAGTATTATTACCAATTCTGAAATATATTTTGAAAACCAGTGCATTCACTTAAGATTATAATTGTGATGACATTGCTAACAGCTTGATTAAATTTGATATTGGTTTAATTTTGATTCTTAATCTTTATGAAATTAAAAAAATTAACATATTTAAAAAATTTAATTAAATATTTTGAAAAATATTACATCATGTATTGTGTTATATTAATAAATTTTGGAATTATTCTGTTTTAAAAGTGTATGGTTTCTAAAAGTTCTTAACTATAAAAATGTGATATTATATGATACATAAGTGACATATTTTTTAAATGAATTCCAAATTGGTTTTTAAGTTTATGCCACATGTGAAGAAAACAACATTTATCTTGATGTGTGTGGTAAAACAAAAAGTATGAATATATTTAATATTTCAGAATCTTTTTAGTGTAGCATCTGTTTTGAATTTTAGAAAACATAAACTGAAATCTCATTAATGTATCAAAGTAAATAAAATGAACAAACAAGAAAATTAATAATGTGTCATATACAAAAGAATATGATTTAATTTTGATATTTGAGCTTTACTAAGAAAATAATTTAAACATTATTTTATTTTGTTATGTGTGGTGGAAATTTTAAAACATATATTATAAGAAATATTTTTGATTTTACATACTTCAACTTTGAATGAATATTATAACGATTTGAAATGAGTATATATATTTTTTGAAATATTTAGGATTTTATATATTTTTGATTTTAATGAAACATGTTGTTTCGCATTACTTAATTGAGAAATGATTAATAATATATTGATTTGAATGAATATTTTGTATTGAAATAAGAAATATTATATACTTTTTTGAAATGAATGTTATTAAATTTTAAAATGAATGTCAGTAAAGTGTTTTGTTTTGTAATTAAAAAAAAAAAAGGATTTTTTTGAATGTTTGTCAATAATACTATTTAATTTGAAAGATATGTATTGTATTTAAATTAATGTACATCTAGTTTAGATCATTTCTGAGCAGGAAAGTTTAATTTTAAAAGAAAGGTGGAAAATAAATTTAAATAAATGGCTTAAAGGTTTTTTTTTTTTTTATTATTAACGTTGCACTAGAAGCAACACGAGGGCTATTGGTGGCGGACCTCGTAATTTTGAACCTCAGTCAAGTGACGAGGATGACACCTGAGCAAGTACCCCGTCTCCTACATCACTCCAAGGGGAGGACTATGGACCCTGACAGATTTAATGTGTATCACCCCCGGCTACATGGCAGGTCTTTGGTGGCCAAGACTCGAACTCGCGACTCAACGAAAACCGCCGCCCCCAAGTTTGAAACCATGACCACTAGGCTGCCGCGGCTACAAACGATTAACTGTATCAAGTTTGATATACGAACAAGTGTGACACAGTTTTGTTAATAAATATTTCTTCAACTAATATGCAGAGCATGTTAAGGAATTGTCGGCTAAGACAATAAGAATGTAACAAATACAAACATACTTTTGTAAATATATTTAAAATTTAATTAATAATATTTGTGGACCAAATTTTGAAAACTTGGCATTTCTTTGTCTGTTGACGTTTCTGTATCATGTTCCACTTTCATTTTTGCATGTTCATTTCAACCCAGAGATGCATGTAGAAAATTTGTAAGTAATGTGTCAGAGTCTTGTCATCAGGGTGTCTCCTGTCAAAGGAAAATGTTTTTGTATCACGTGCCACACTAAATTTGAAGAGGTTTAAGCACCACTATTCTCTTATATAAGTGGTTTCACCCCACTTATATAAGAGAATAGTTAAGCAGGGTTCACGCACCACTGCAATTCAAAAGTTATGAGTTTGGTTAACGTGGCGTTACATTTCTTATTGTGTTCGAATGTTGTGGATCAAAATGCAGTTAAATTAAGAACATGTCAAATTAATCATTTTGAAATTTGATATTTGTTTCATATTGTTTTTGATTTACCAAATGCCACCCACACATCTCTGTTTTTTATGTGTTTTCTTACTGATTCAATAATTCATGTAAACAAGCTTATTACTTAGAAATTGATGTTAGATTTAAGCACAATACCACACACAGCATGCGGATTTATCTTTTTCTCTTTTATTTAGTATTTAATATTGTGATCCTTTTATCGAAATTACTTATGTATCTGTGAAGGTGAAAGCCCTTTTAGGGCATAAAATTTTTATATCTTAATATTTAAATATGAGTTCTTTAGGTATAACATTTTTAGAAATATAACTTTAGTTTGAAAATTAAATTTAATTCTTCACTTAGATACTCCTGTAAGATAAGGCTTTATGTTAGGGTCCAACGCACATTCGTGTCTTGCGGAGGGGGAAATTTGTAATGATTTAACTTTAATTTAATAATTTCTTTTAATAATAGTTTAATTTCGTAATTTTTCCCATTCTCTAATTCAAAAGTCAAGAGTTCATTTCTATTTCCTGATCCTTTTATTTATTAGATTTTATTGTGATACCTTAGCAACATTGGTCTCTCAAGAGCCAAATGTGCTTTTTCAGAAGCACCATTTAATATTCCAAGACACCAAATGAGTTTGAGCGCCAATATTGGCAGCCATTTGGATAATCCTTGAGGACGAAACCAACAATGAGTACCTATTTCAGCTGAGAATTGAGATTTTCAATTAACTTTTGATGGAGTTTGGCTGGACGATCTCGCGCCTATAAACTTATCACATCCCCATCTGTCATTTACCTTCTTCCATCTTACTATAACAACAGAATCCTCTAAGAAAGAATTAAAGACTCTCTTTCTATCCTTGACATCAAACTTGGTATACCCAGAGGGAGTTTAAATCGACTTGTTCTTTTCAATATTTATAAATGATAGTCCAAATTACAACATGGCTAATCTATATATATATGCGAATGATGCATATATATTAAGATTAATTCTCGCAAAATTCTGAAAACTTCGGAAACAATAACTTTAGTTTTAAATAAATACCTTAAAAACCTAGATTTCTATCAGACTCAGAAAACTAAAATTAATATCGAAAACCCAGCAGTAATTTCATTCTTCAGGAAAAGATAATAATTTCTTCCTCCATCTTTCTACAATATTGGTGTTCCGAACTGTATACTTTCCCAGCTGAAACCACGTGACTCCCGCCAGAGGACGCTGTTGATTGGAGTGAGCAGCATAAAAAACAGAACGAATTTTTACTTGAACTGATGAGAGAGAACGCTTTTTGCTCTGTTGTGCAACCTGTGTTGTGTTTTATAGCGCTATGTGTAACTGTTATAATGTTGTAAATAATGTAAATACATTACTTTTATTTACGAGGAAGTGCAGAGTTTTCATTTGAATAGAGTTTGTCTTGTTTGCAACTAAAGCTTAAAGCACCTGCTCCCCGGAACGACAGAGAAGGTATGTCAAATTTTGATATTCTTAATGAATAATTAATAACATGCCTAATCTGAATTAAACGAGAAAAAACTTATTTTTAAATTTTTTAATTCTTAACAACTGGAGACCCGTAGTTTCAATCCCCAATATATATATATATATATAAGTTACCTAAAGTTGGCAAAAGTCTCTAATGAAAACCACACATTTCAACAAAGCGTGAACTTACTCCATAATTAAACGAAATTTATCGATGAACTAAGAAAGTTAGATGCTTATTAACACCTCCGATATGCATTCTGTTATTACCTATAAATATTTAGTTTGGGGGGCTACGTTACTAAAACAAGCATTCAAATAATTAAAAATGCTTACAATTCTATCATCAGAATAAGTCCCAAAGCTAGATGGTACATGCGCAATACAGAATTTTTTAGAACTCTTAAATTAACTTTGTGTCTTAAACACATTCAAAAAAATTTCTATTACTTTCCTTTATACTTTTACTACACTTCAAAAATAACCTTTTTCATTTTCAACTCTTTTAATTCTTAATATCTCGAACTAAGCGGAGCGTAAAACTGAAAAATTAAGAATGCAGGAGAAATGCAAATAAAGAAAGAAAAAACAAGGCGGTTGGAGATAATACGTCGAAAAGAAGCATTATGCAAAGAAGAAAGACCGAGATGAAAGAGAGAGAGAGAGAGACAGAACAAATGTGAAACGAGTGTGAATGACGGATAAGAAAAGAAACCCCGCACGAATTCCTTTAGTCGCTAGAAGAAGGGAAGAAAAACTTTATTAAAAGAAAAAAAAATCATGACTCTACAAGAATGGGAATCTTGCTGATGCTCAATGGATCATATCTAGAGGAGAAGTAAACCACCAAAAGTTAACAATTGTGCTCACTTGTGAATATATACAAAATAAAAAAACGCTCGATATGACTTCTTATAAGAAGTAGGGACCTTGAATCCATACCACACCATTGCATAGGGTGAATGTGATGGCTGCTTTTTCACGGAATGAGGACTGGTAGAGCTCTATGTGCGGAAGTTCTGTATGATCACCGCAATGTCTAAGGGAAAATGTGCATCATCTGTCCATAAGATATGTAAAAGTCAATGTTAACATCCACTCGTATCCTTGCCCGGAAGCGTCAAGAAAAAATAAATTGAGGCGTGCAGAAATATCAATTGATTTTAATTCTGCTACAACATGAAACTTGTTACATAATCACTTTGCAGGTAACTATTATTTTATATATCATAATTATTGCTCTTGCTCATTTGCATGTGGTTTTTCCCTACATCGTTCTCCTACCGACAAAAATTCCAGTTTTGAATTTTTTTTCTGGCTAAACCTAGGTTCCCATGATCTATACAACATATATTTGAAATTTCATTTGGATCCGTTCAGTATAACCGCAGATTGATTGATTTTTTTTATTCAAGTAGCAGCGAGAAGCAACACGAGTGCTATCGGCGACAAACCTCGTAATTTTGAGCATGTGTCAAATGAGATTGGCGATTCTTGAACAGACACCCTAGTCTCCAAACGTCTGCACCACACCATGGGAAGACTTGAGTTCTCCATCAGATTTAGGGCACATTCACGGCGGGACTTTAATGACATCAGGGCTCTAAAGTACGATTTGAAGAAAGCAACGCCGGCTGAATTTTTGAATGCGATATTTGTCAAATTTTCCATGAAATCTGAGGTTTTTCTTTTTATGTTTAACCAACATAATAAAAATTAAAATGAGTTAGATTTGTTATTATTTTAATTTGATTGATTGATTATTTTATTAATGTCACACTGAGAAGCAATACGAGGGCTATTAGTGACAGACCTCTTAATTTTAAGCCTTGGTCAAGTGACGAGGACAAAATCTGAGCTGACACCCTACCTTCCAAACTTCCACTCCGCAGCAATGGATGGATTTGGAATTGGATTGGTTTTATTTACGTCGCACTAGAAGCAACACGAGAGCTACTGGCACCACTCTCGTAATTTCGAACCTCGGTCAAGTGATGAGGATCACACCATAGCTGGAACCTCATTTCTAAACTTCCATGCCACGCCGATGGGAGGACTTTGGGCCTCAATAGATTTGACGTGCATCAACCGCGCTTCACAGCAGATCTTTACATTTTTTAAAAAGTATTATCTCCTTATTAATATCTTATTAAAATCTTAAAAATTATTCAATATTATTTATTATTAATATGAAATTTATTTAAAAATAATTAAACTTACTTAAGCTTATTTAAACTTAAAATTACATTCTTTACCACTTAAATCTTTCTCTTACAAAAATAACAACAGTAAAGAAAAAAATGTGATAACATTTTAATCTATATTAAAGTGATATTTTTACTCATTCTTTTGCTCGTATTAGGTATATTTAAAGCAAATCTTCAAGAGAAAAACTAGTACCATGTTATTCATTTCAAGCATTTCAAACACCTTAAAAATATATTTTCTTACTGGAGTTTTTTTTGCATTCAACGAGGAAGTAAAAAAATCAGTATTGAGAAAATATTCGTGGATTATTTGACTTTTATATAGCAGAAAGGATATATGTCTTTCTTGGATTTGCAACATTCTTCAAAAGTATTCTTCAAACTTCCATTTCTAACTGGAGCTCTGTGCAGTCAACAAGAAGAAAAAAAAAGCGTCAACATCGAGAACATTCGAGTCTTATTTGATTCTCAACAGTAGAAAACAAATATACTTCTTTCTTCGATTTCCAACATTCTCAACAACAAACATAATTTTTTATTTAAATGTGAGAATTTTATCTCTTCTACAGGCAGAACAAAAAGTAATATTTTTAATTGAAAAAGCTTATCGAGTGGCTCACTTTTACGGAATTTAAAATTGTTTCAAGGATATTCTCGAAATCCTTCTTACTAAGAGACGAAAATTTGCTTTAAGAGTTCAAACAGGTTTTGAATATTTAACGCAAATATTAATCAGATTCATTCTGCTATTAGGTAAGAGATATATTTAAAAGTTTTGAGTAAAGTGATGAAAATTTAGGAACTGCATTGAGAGACTCCTTACGGATATTTTTATTCGATACTTTTTCATTTAAATACCAATCGCACAAGGGAAAGGAACGAAATATGTTACTTTTATAATTAAGGTTTGGATTTCAACCGAAAAATTTGGCTTTAGGGAGCAATTACTAATGAATAAATTGTTGTCAAAACATAACATTAGTATAAAGATTCATTAATTTTTTTTACCCCAACAGTATAACTATAATACGGTGACCACGTACGCAAACGGACGATTTTGTTTGTGGTGCTGCTCCTATAATGAAAAAGAGCCGGCTAAAACAATACTGGGCTTCTTGAGAAAGACACGCCTATATTTTTGCAACACATAGATGTTGAAGTTATGGTCAACATCTGACATTTCAAAAGTCGAAATTCTGGAAAAAATATCCGCATTTCTTAATGTCAATTTCATCCCAGTCAGACCGTACAGGGGCAAATAATTGATATTATTATATCAGCTATAGCTAAACAGAAAATAATTTTATGCGTGGGTTTAAAGAGAGACAATCAAATTCATTCCATTCAGATATTTCGAGATGGAAAGGAGAAAGAGATTGATTGAGTATTAAAGTCACACTTAGAAGCAACATGGGAGTTATTGGAGACGGATCTCGTAATCTTGAATCTCGGTCAAGTGACAAAGATGACACCTAAGCGGGCGCCTTTTCTCCAAACTTCCACATCCAGCTTTGGAACCTCGACGCTACATTCGTCCCATTATACAACGTATTTTTAGTGGCGTTAGGACTCGAACACATAACTCGACGAAAAAAAGTTGTTCATGAGTTCATGACCATGACCACTAGATTAACATGGCCTTAAGTATTAGATTTATCTGAAAAACATTTACGTGAATATACGTGATTACGAGCATTGTTAAGATTAGTGATTAACTACTCTAGAATGCAACTAATGTCAATGTGCTACTTTGCACTGAAAATGTTAAATGATTGAAGTATTATAACCTTGAGATATAAATATGATATGTATTATATTAATTAATTTGAGATAAATTGTTGAATAAATAGAAATATAGTATCCATTGATGTAACGTAATCTATACAATATGAGAATAGAAATAATTAACATCGCTAGTTATTTTCACCAATAATCACATCTACATTTGTTATCAAAGTAATATAAGGCTTTGAAGGTACATTTGCAATCAACTATTCGTTATATATATTTCCAATTTCGTGTATTTAAGGATTACCTAATCATTTGAATAGGGGTTTCTTCCAAATGTAAGGATTTCCTAAAGTAAAACTCCATATGCCCATACATCAAATGCCAACAAGAATTTATAATAGGTTATACTTTCCGGTTCTATTCATCTAAATACTATCCAGTATTTACACTGATCTCTATAAAAATAAGTCTATAAATATGCATTGAATTTCGCTCATAAGGGAAATTATTCGCTCATAGCATATTGCATTTCTCCCTTGCATGGCATATTTTATTATCTGTCATGTGCTTACATGTAATTATATCATTATGCTTAAATGTTAATTCTCCTTCCATTTAATATGAAAATGTGTTTCAATTAATTTTAAAAATATTTAAATTACATTTTTCATTACAACACCAAGCTACTTTTGTAGTTCTTCATGAATAGAATTTTGAAAACTTTTAATGACTTTGAATATTCCATTATACAGAAAATATGAGGTATAAAGAAATTCTCTCCACATTGAATTTGCTGAAATTTCATATCCTTATGAATATTTATGATGAAAGTTTGAAAAACTTATTAACTACACATTTATGCGTTTATTCATCTGACAGTGACAGAATTATGTGTTGCTTTTTCTGCAGCATTATGTCGTTGTCAGTGCAGCCTCATATTGTGACTCTAAGAAAGTTTTAATTACTTATTTTGATTTAAGTATCTTTGTCTTATCTTCATTCATTTACTATAGCACAATGTCTTGTATTATTTAATTCATTCAATTAATTGTTATTGTTGTAATGAAATACTAAAATGTTTCAAGGACCCTGGAATTATTTTATGTAGAGATATTTTAAGCAGAAAAGATATTTTTGTCAACAAACAATCATTATTTCAAGCACTTTGCTTAAAGAAAATATCTTTTCATTGTGTCTCAAGTACCTCAGAAAACTTTATAAAGATAATTGCTAACGTTTGAGACATTGTCTGGCTGTTCAACATTACTGCTGTAACTTGAAAACTATATTTTATGGTTGCATTTTCTTGACTCTTAAATTCACAGACCATTATATTTCAGAAAATGTATTTTTACAAATGTTTTTCATTTTTATGTCATTTAATGAGTATATGCAATTTCACAATTTTCTTAAAATATTTCTATCATCAATCGCAGGCAATCACTTTCGTAGCGTAATTTGTTAACTTCTCTTTATGTATTGACGTACATGACATCATTGAAAAAATTTCTGCAGAATTTTTGATCAATGTTGAGTTATTTGTTTCAAGGAATACCTCATTTTATGAACAAATAACCTAAGTATATAAAAATTATATTAATTTTTTGATAAATATGTGGTTTGAATGTTAGAGAGCAATGAAATAGAATCGGTAAGAACAATGAGAACTTTTGCTCATAAAAATTATAAGTAAAAGTCTATTACGCAAGTAAAAATTCTTCAAATAAAAGGAAAATATATAAGACTTCGATGAGGTAATGTATTAGGAATCGATTTCTAATTTTGAGTGGGATTCAGAATTAAGTGATTATATGCTAGCAAAATTCTATCTATGTCTAGTGGGACAAAAATAAAAAAAAAAAAATAATTGATGATCTTTTTCAATAATATTTGCAATTAAATTACGGATAAATAAACTAAATAATTGAAAGGGAAAAATAAATGAATGAGAAGTGAGAAACTCGAAATAGTTCTTAAAATACATGGATGTTTTCCCTTTTTTACAAATTATTTTGGTTTTAATTTTGATATTACAATTGTTAAAAATTTATAAATAAATATGTGTTTCAATATACGAGGCCAGTTTACTAAAATACTTTCGTAGTATAATCTGTTTTAGATATTTAATCAATTATAGTCAAACTTTATTTTCCTACTTTTAAAACAAATGAAACAAAAATGATTTAGATGGAAAATATTACAGTGAACCATTTTGAAATTTAAAATTCTGGAAAACGACCCAGAGATGAAAATAACGAAGTGAAATGATGATGAAAATTACGAAACATATTGTCAGTAAATTCTGATAATTTGTGGCACTCAGAGTGTATTTACCATCAGTGTTTCTGACCTTAATGAGGGAGTATTCTAATTTTATTAGTATAGAAAGTAAACGAATATACAATCCAGAAAGAAACAGTTTTTTCCCCTTATACTTTAAATCTCTTTTTACACGTACCAATACTTGCGGGATTGATTTATTGATTATGAACGTCACTCTTAGAAGTAAAGCGATGGTTTGGCATTCGGACTTTTTAATTTTGAGTCGGTGCCACTTCCGAAATTCCTCTTCTGTGAACTGGCATCCTTCTCTCCTAACTTCCACACCGTATAAATGTGAGAAAATTGAGCTCCGAAGGTTTCACGTGAATCAGCCCCTCAATACTTTCTCCTTCATATTATGTTTTTAGAGTTGAGATTTCCGCTATTCATAAGGCATAAACAGTTTTTCAAGTCGACACGAAGATAATTTTATTTTTTTTACGAATTCCATTAATACATTGGAATTCTTAAATCACCCACATTATTTATCTCACTCACTGATCGCTCATACAATTATGAAAAAAAAAAAAAAAAAAAAAAAAAAAAAAAAAAAAAAAAAAAAAAAAAACTGAAAGTAAAACTAAAGTCTAAAAACATCCGGTTGTAGGATCAAGGAAAATAAGACAGTTGATAGTACAATTTAAAATGCGTCCTGTTCAATAAACTGAACCATTACACATTATGATATCATTAAAGATACCGGGTGGCCCAGCGGGTAATGTTTGAAACAAATGAAAAAAATAAAAACAAATAAGGGGCATGAGAAGAATTTAATGACGTTTATTGAATGGACATATTGGGTAATTAATGATAAAGAGGTTCGAAGTGCCCGCCATCTTTAACAAGGACAGCAGTTAGGCGGTTTTGGAATCCAACCATTACTCGTGAGCAGGCCTCACTGTCAATCGTGTCGACAGTAGTTGTAATGGCGGTTTTGAGTTCTGGAAGGTTCGTAGGACTTATCTGCCACACTTTTCTCTTCAAATAACCCCATAGGTAGTAATCGCAGGGGTTGAGATCTGGTGAATATGGAGGCCATTCGATACCATCTTAGAAGTGCGATGGGTAATCTAACCCAATGATCCGATCGCTAAAATGCTCATTAAGCACTTCGAAAAAATCCGCCGTACGATGTGGTCTTCTTGATCCATCCTGCATAAACCAATGACCTTGGACCAAGTCATGACCATGAAGAAAAGGGATGAACTCCTCGTCCAGGAACTTTCTGTAATTCGCCGCGCTTAGAGTTCCATCGATGAAAATAGGGCCAAATACACCATGCGAGGATATTGCACACCACACAAGAAATTTTTTCGGGTGGACGCTTCGGACAACAGTGATCTCCAGCCTTTCTCTGCCCCAGTAGCGATAATTCTGTTTGTTCAGATGGCCATCCAAAGTGAAGTAGGCCTCATCTGAAAACCAAATTTTCTTTACATCGATTTCACCTGTTTGAATTTTTTCAAGCATTAGCTGTGCAAACTCAGATCGTCTTTGTGTATGGTCTTCGTTGAGAGGTTGGGTTACTTGAATTTTGTAAGGCGACAATTCGAGCTCTTTCATTATTCGCTGAAGTGATGTTCGCTTTATTCCCAACATTTCTGCTGCTCTCCTTTTAGATCGGGTCGGATCGGCAGCGAAAAAGTCGTCGACGACCCGTTTTGCACCATCTGTGACCACTGTAGCAGTGGGTGTAGCCATAGCTTTTTTTATCGTCTTCCACCGATCCAGTACGTTTGAACTTGGCATACAGTCGACAGGGAAGAGGATTGAAACACATTTTTCAGAACAAACATGGAAGCAAAAAGGAAAACATTTGTACTGTAAAACGGACAAAATGACTCACCTTGCCATAATCCTTTTGTTTGGCCAATTCTTGTTGTGGAACTTCTCCTGCCATGCTCGTTGAACTGCCTTCACATTTTCATCACATCTGGCCATTTGCGGCATAATAAAGACGCGAACATCCGTCGAATATTTGTTCATGTTTACTAACGAGAATCACCCGCTAAAGCGCACCGCAGACTGAAGGAACATCATATTTACAATTGCCTACTCACCGGAGCATGCGCACCAAGTTTGGCTTCACTCACGTGCACCTAGAGCCATCTATTGGACTTTGTTTCAAACATTACCCGCTGGGCCACCCGGTATTAAATCAGCAATTCATGATCACTGACAAGATCATGAATTGATCACGGAGTCAGGAAATACTCTAAATTATAAAATGAATTTTAAACAGTTCATCATTTCTCATTAGATTTCATTTTGACTTAAAAACCGAGACGTTATTTCAACACTTTAATGCATCGGACACACGAGATCGACAAATATGCACCTTTTTCTGCGAGAACCCCCCTACCCGAATGTTATCGTAGTGTTTGTACTCTGACAGTAAAACATTCTGACCGAGGCTCGGCCTTTCACTTTGGATATTTTAAATCTTATATACGCTACCTTTAATTGACCTGGTTGGGAAAAGTCCCCAACTAAATATTTTTAATTTCCGACATGACATTTACTTTACTGTGCGTACATATAGTTTTATTAACTACTCTCAAACTCGAGGTTGAGTTTTGAATTGTTTTACGTGTTAAAGTAGAAAATCTTCACTCCTATTTTATAACAATATATCCCACGATGATTTAGTGCCATAATTCAAGCAACCTTACCTCAATGAGTCTAAAGCGGAATCAGGAATTGAACACGGGTTCGAATGATACGTCATCGGCCACTAGCACAAAGACGATAACACAAGGCTATCGTAGCCATTGTACTAATGTCCAGCCAAATATGTAAAATTTAATTAATAAATTTTAATAACGATCATTAATTTTATAACATTGGTATTTCAGATATTGTAAATAGTATTATTATTATTGATTTTACCAAATTTGCCCATAGCATCAATGCTAGCGATAGTTGCTATCATCAAATCTATTTTAGTATGAACATTTCAAATATATTGATTTTCATATAACACATATTGTTAGTGTGTGTGGATTATTTCGATAGTATATCCTTTGTAATATCGATGCATACCATATATATATATATTCCATAATATAGATTTATCAATATATACTTTACAGATGGAATTATCAATTCTATATTCTTGAAATTTCAATGTATGTTAGATAGATTAATGTTAATGGAAGAACAATTAAATCTATAAGTTATTATTATTATATTTTACAAATAGTATTTATTAACAAATACTGATTTTATGGAGTAGGATTTCATATAGTACTGATAAAGAATATATATTGAAAGTTATTGATGTTAAATTTTTCCGTGGAATTTTTCTACCATTTTGATCTATTTAACGGTCTACTCTCAAGTCACTATATTAATTTTAGAATATTTAGTTGATTTATTTTATTGTTATTAAATACAAAATGACTTAGTTTATAATAATCTGAAGTATAAATACGTCTGGACGTTTCAAAATCTGATATATTTAGACAAGTTATAGCCAATATAACCATTTCGAGAAATGAAGTTTCTGGGAACAGTACATTGAGATGATAAATAAACCAGTTAATATGGAATCTACACTGATATTCATATGAAATCTTTCTAAGAAGAAATAATATACTAACAATAAATCAAAAAATAACGCATTTAATTATGACTGAATATTATTTTACATAAATGTTTGAAGAATTGAAAAGTTTCGCATTTATTTCGTCGTGTTTATTTTATGACTATACAATTTATTTAATAATCTTCACTATCTCCAAAAGCTATTTTACACAAACTATGCGCATTCCTTTGATTGAATATTTTCAAACAGTTTAAATTGGTTCTCCATTTTCTATGCTTAATAAAATACTGTTATTAGTCATGATTGAACAGTTATTTATTGATTATATAAACGAATTAAAGTTATTCAAATTTAAAACATGGCTCTTTGAAACTGAAGTATCTCCTATAGTAATAATTTAGATGAGACTTGTTCAAAATTCCGGGCAAATGTGGTCCGAGATTGAAATAAACGAGTCCTAATATAAAATCTTAAACTTACAAATTTTGTCAGACTATGATTAAATATACAAGTGCCATTAAAGATGCAGCAAATTGAGTTTTCACAAGTATTATTTTTAAACAATGATTTTTTAAAATTAAATGCACATTTTAGGAATGAGAAATTAACAAACATTATTTTTAAAATTTTACAATTATACTTATTTCTATAAGCGTGATGGACGCGCCCATATTTACTCAAAATTCCCTTCCGTACGAGTAGTTGTTCCTCGACATAATTATTTGTATAATGACATTTCTCCCGTCGTATTAACTAAAAAAAGTTTTAAAAATAACCATGTGGGTTCTACATTAAAATCTAGTTATGTGGTAGTAAACTTAATAGTAAGAGAATCACGTTATACGTTACTCAAAATATATAAAACAAAGAGGGTGCGCTCCGAATCTTTAATTACAAAAAAAAAAAAAAAAAAAAAAAAAAACATGCCAATAGATTTTTTTAAATTTAAATAAGAGGATTCATTTTACTTAGAAAACATTCATTAGCAGTGATTACAAATGTTTCATGGTCACTTGAAACCTCTTAGTCATCAGTTGTAAGATTATAATGACACACTTTTCGGAAAGCCTAATTAACAAGAAATCAGTAATAAGATTTTGGTTACCGCTGAGCGGAGCTTTTAAGGCTTTTTTTTGGGTAAATTTTAATGGAATAAATGATATTCCTTTTGGTTATTAAAGGATTTACTCGTTGCTTCTGTTTTTCATAGTTCTTAGACAGCACTTTTTTTAATACCTTCTAAATATATTGTAAAATAATTATAGAAGAGCCATTGAGAATAAGCCAAATTTTTATCAATATTATTCTTTACATAAACTTTGAAATGGAAACTAAATTCTTCTTCTGTCAATATTTGTTCGCAATACAAAAACAACAGCAACAAATTCATTATAACTGTAACTACTGCTATTTAGAATTGTTCCAGATACAGACTTGATATAAGAATGCCAATTTGTAGTGAATTTTAAGTACGTACTTTCTTTTAATTTGGGATATCTTAACTTTGGCTAAGACATGAAGAATATTGTATAGAAGTGTTCGTGAAAACTATAGAGTTATCAAAAACATTAAATAACTTTTCTTTAATAACTGTAAACACTCTGACTTTCTAAAATTATAATAATAGATTTATTGTATATATATATATATATATATATATATAGGATTTTCCATCTAATTACTAAACAATTAATTTTTATTTTTTCAATCTACTGTAAAACCAGTTCCTCCGATACTCAATAGATGTCACCACGAATCAGAGTCATGTGATAAGCTCATGCAGCGCCACCTATTCCAGAACAAAACTGAGCGACACTTCGTTTTCACCCTTTCTTTCCCCTTCTTTTCCGCTTCTCTTCTCTTTCGCATTACCAGCGTCGGAAGTAAACTTCAAACATCCGAGCGTGTTCCAGCGCTCTTCTCTAATATGGGTTAAATGAGGCAGCCATCTATCTTTATCCGAAGAACTGGTCAACTTGCCATATCATAGTGTAAATACTTTTCACTCTTCATCCTAATAAACAAGTAAAGCTACTGCGAGCCTCATCCTTGAATATGAACAACAACAACACATGGAATTCGGTAATGGAATTACCCCCCTAGACAACCAGCCCTTTGCGATAGAGCAACCCATCGTAGATTCGGGATGAACAATCTCCATCACTACAATTTCTATATATAGTTTCGAAGAGGATCATATCTTTCATGTAATTGACATAAAAACAGCTAGGTCAGCAAACTTTAAAAATATAAATCAACCATTATTGTATCTTAATGCTAGCACACTTTTAAAATAAATAAAACACAGACATTTATTGAAGTATGTACCTCCAATAAAACATGACTTTTACAGGATATTATGAACAACATGGGGAGATCAAAATTTGGATTTAAATCATGCGGAAGAAAATGTTTGTTATGATAAATACATATAAAAACTTATGACAATGAGTGTTATAGTATTTTTTTTACATAAATTTCTTATCTTTTTCAGTTGCCAAAAGTTTTAGTTTTTTTAACTGTTGCCATTGTCTCAATAAATACTTATATTTTTTATATATACATCTTATTCATATCTTGCTTCGTTGCAGAGCTTACCATTAGAAAAAAGACTTTATATAATTTTCTCGGATCAAACTATGAAACCAAACATTTTAAAAATGAATGTATTAAAGGATATTAACTTTCTCAACTTTTGTTTTCTGGCTTCTGAGCGACTCATATAATACTAACGAATATTCAATTGCTTTAAAAATTTTTCTGCTTTCTCTTTTGAGAGATCCTTTTCTGTAAAAAAGGTTGCTAATTAGTTATGATGTTAAATTTAGACTTTGTTGCGTTGTTATTAAGGATATAATCTTAAGGATGTTATTAAGGATATAAAGATCAAAATATCTTTTGATGGATTAAGTTACGTTTTTTTTCTTATAAATAGTTCGGGAGTGGAATATATTTTTTAATTATTCAAATATATAATTTGTTACAATTACTTATATGTAAAACAGAATTTGAAAAAGTTATAATTCCATAGTTCGAGTTTATTCTTTTAAGGTATCCGTACACCTTAGGAGAAATTTTTTTGAAATACATTGATACTTGCTATCAAAATATTTTTTAATGCTAAAATACAACCTAAAACTATGAAAAACACATTTAATAATCGGCTTTTAATTAAAAAAAAATTTGGAATGGAAAACAGGGTGAAAATAGTACATAAATGGATTATCAGAATAACGCTCGGAACTCAAAAGTAAACAAAAATATTATTATTCTGTAAATTTTATCTTATTCATCATAACACTTTTTGTGTCTGGTACTACTTTTGTGATGAAAATCATTTTTCTACAATTTTCATTATGTTTCGAGTCAAATAACAATGAAAAAAAAAAAAAGTTATAACAATACATGATTTACACATTTGTTACTAAAAACGTATCAATTTTACAACCAAGAAAGTAGAAGGGGTTCTTAAAAACTATATAAGGAAGATACTTGCAAAATTTAAATTAATTTGGTTCATAACTGTTTCTGATATCTACGTTACCATATGTGAATATGTCGAGGAAACTTATTTTGAGAAAAATCAAAAACAAACTTTCAAATGCAATTAAAAATTAGCTACCGAGTAAAATTCAAATCCCCGTAACTTACGTTCTAAATAAGGTATAAGCAGAATTCAAAAAGTATTAGAAAGAAAAAAGTTTAAATTTTAAACTGACATTCAAATTAGAAAATGAAACTTTTGACAAAAATGATGTTTTAAAGGTGTACGAAGGCTTTAAAGGGATATACTGTGAGTACTTGTAAAATATTGTTTTTATATGCAAGATGCTTCGAAACTCATGAGCAAATATTTATGGGGTGATAGAAAACATCAAAACAAGCAATTTTTACTACACAATGCATTGGTGGAGTGTAAGTGGTGAGCAGTTAGATGGCGTTGTAATGAAAATCATAAAGTGCGAGTTTTCTTACACATCGTCATTTTAATCGGGGATTTCCTGAGACATGAATTTTCTTGATTACTGTATGTCACCATACAAACTGTTAGTCCGCTATTTGGTCAAAAATAAATAATAATGTGTAAGACTTTGCGCGCACGACCATTTATAAAAAACTAATGTCTTGCCAAATCCCGGAAAGGCTACTAGAAAGTAACTTGGGTATGTCTCTGTCGTTAGAAGATATTTCACTGGATTGCTGTTCTCTGGTCCGTCCACCTTAAAATGGGATAATCAACCTTTTTATTCTTATCACCCACTTTCGTATCTTTGTTAATTGTAAAATTTTCTAACCGCCATCAGTTCCACAATAGTGATTTTTAAAATAGAGAAATAACTTTATATTTTGTAAAACTGAGTTATACAGAAAGTTAAAGCATATAATACTTACCAAAATTATAATAATTACTTAACAAATATTTTATGCCGGAATTTCTCTAAGTTTAGCAGAATAAATCTTTATAAAACAACTTACTGTAGTTAAACCTATTTTTAAATTCCTACTATTAGCTCGCACTCTCCCTATATATATATCGTGTTCAAATTTTCAATCGTTAATAAAATACTTTTTATTCATCCACTCAAATTCAAATACATTATTTTTAAACTTGTAGGGGATGACACTTGAAGTTAATACAATTTTTCAAATATTAATCCATCTAATTAAATTTAATTGGTGAAAAGGCAGTTTAGCCCAACCACTTGGCGCAATTTCAAAAATTGCCAAACTTGGCGATTTTTTTTTGCTGAACGTTAAGTCCGCCACCATTAGGGTAGCCACATTTTATTAAGTTATTTGGTGGTATTTTAAGCCAAATAACTTAATAAAAAGTAATTAAAATTTTTTTTTCTTTGTTGTACTAAATAGGAATTGACTTGAAAAATTTCTGTTTTAAATAACTTGTTGTATTTATGCTCTGCATACAAAGAAGTATGAAGTCTGATGAAATTACATTCAATTAATTAAATCATTAGCGAGATACCTGCAGCCGATGCTGCGAAACTTAATCCTGGATATCTGGCTGAAATTTTGTAAGGAACAATCAAAGAACTGTTTCAGAAATATTCAGGGGATTTCTTTCTTAAGTCATAATATGATTAACCTCATTTAAGTCTGATTCTATAAACTAAAATGTCTATTGACTAGGAATCAATAAACTGAAAATCATTTTCTACATATTTGTATATAAGACTCGTTTTTTGTTTTTATTTTGTCATAGGTTTTCATATCCTCTACTATCGAATTTATGTTTACTTACTTCATCATATCTAATTTTTAATAGTTCTTCGGGTTAGCCATTAATCCTCTACAATATTTGTGTTAAAAGAATTATTAATCCAGTCATGCACCTTCCAATTTAAATTTGTTAAGATGGCTATAGAGTCAGTCAATGTCCTTTGGAGTAACATTATCTTTTACAGATGATAATTCAGGGAACTGATTACATTCTCTCTTCAATAAATTACAACGAAGTTAAATTAATAAATTACAACAAAATCCTTACTATCCACCATATAGGGGGCAATAATCTCCGAGAGCACGTTTATACGTTTTCTAAGTATAAAATACCCTAACATCCAGAACTACAAAAATGTCTACCCGGCATTAAAAGTGGGTTTCAAATACACTTTTTCACTCAGGCCAAGCTAAGGACACCTTCAAAAATAAAATAAAAATATTGAAAGTGCTATACAAAGCTTTGCAAAGAATAGATTTAGCCACTCAAGATTAGTTTTGTATATAATTATTACTAAATTACTCAATTAATTATAAGAATTAAAGTAAATGATAAAATATCAAGAAATGTACGATAATATAAACTTTTCCGATATTAAAATTAAAGGAAGCGATAAACTGTATTAAATTGAATGTATTTAAGCTACTTGTAATTAAAATTAAAGCCAACGATAAATTATTAAATTGGATGTATTTAAGCTATAAATGTAATTAAAATTGAAGCAAAAGACAAAATAAATTGAAAACTGATCTGTACACCAAAAGTGATCTACCTAAAACAATAACCCTTTAGGTGGCTAATAGTGAGCTGAACCTACCTGGGTCGCTTTACCTAAAATGTCCGTCCTAGTTCACTATATTAAATCTTTACTTGAATGCAGTTCAACAACTCTGACTCCGTGGTTTTAAAGGATCACTAAAAGTTGGCGCTTGTTACTAAAATAACTAAAATAAAACTCATAAGCATTTCTGTATAACGTTACTTTGTTTTGCTGTATAAAAGTACAATAAAAATTCCAGAACACAACAATAGATAAAATCTAAGATCAAAATACAAACTAAACCAGCAAAAGGAGCATTCTCTTTTATACATGCTGGAACATAATCTTTGACCAGACAGCTAAAGCAACATGTCAGCTTTAATACAAATGTTCTTATCAAAAGGTTCCACAAACCACTTGACTGGTGGTCCATGGCTCAAGGGTGAAATCCGTTCATGCTGTTCTCTTCTGGAAAAGCCTAAGGTTAGCATCAAAATTCACATTACACCATGAAAGCTGAAACACCCACTAGTGGGTGGTAGGGACTAAATTGACAACCATTAGCCTAGAACTTTAAGTTGTTCATTAAATGAAAAGAATAAAAAAAAATTACCAAGAAAAAATAGATTGGTGCGTGCACTGCATTCCATACATAATTTTGTACGCGTAACATGAATGTTAACCCGTCAATGGTTATGAACGAACCCAGCTCGTCAATCGATAGCGTGCCATAATGGACATTGGCGAGTTCAGCTCGTTCAGCTAGTGCTTCAGCTCGCCACTTTCAGCGACCTTTTGATCGTAGAGCTGGGTTCACTGAAACAATGCCGTTTCTCATAACTCGGGCTCGATTTCTAGTACCACCCAAGAACTTCGCGTAAAGGGGAGGGACTGATGCACGTTAAATCTGTTAAATGTCTAAAGTACTCTGCCCTCACATTGCGATGGGAAGAAGTTAGGATGTGAGAGGCGTCACACACATGGAATTCTTAGAAAAAGGAAAAATAATTATTGGGCAATTCTACAGAGAATTACCTTGGCCGCGATTTCCTAATGGTCGTAGTCGCGAACTTGTGGTCGGTGGATTTCATCGAGTCATGGGTTCGAGCCTTTTGACCCGCCGTGTAGGGGGGGGGTGGAATTGCTGATGCACATTAAATCTGCCAAAGCATCAAGTCCTCCCATGATGTGGAAGCTTAGAGAGTACGATGACAGCTCAGGGCATCGTCTTCTTTCACTTGATCGAGGTTCAATATTGCCAGGTCCGTCGCTAACAGCTCTCGTGTTGCTTCTAGAGCGATCTCAATAAAACCAAACAATTAATCAGTATAGTGATTCGCCCCATTCTTTCTCTCTGTTCCCTATTTACCATTTCAAACATAAGTATTATTTGTAACACAAGCGTAAGTTTGCAATAACAACAATTCTCATTATTCGATGATAGAATCATTCTTTCTTGTCCCAAAGAAGAGACAGAAGGGAACATAAATGGATATATAACAATCAACTGGCGGATGAGTACATCCCGAAAGAAAAGTTCAAAAGGGAAGGAAATAAATACAGTGATAAAATATTTAAGGATTCCTCAACAACATTTGAAACAAAAAAAGTTTTTTTTTTTTTAGTAAATAGAAAGCGAATATAAATTATTGTCTGGAGGGCCAATACATTCCACTGTTTATTTTTCTGAGAAAAATCCTAAACTCGTGAAAAAACAATAAGAAGAGAATTTACTCCTAAGCTTCAAGTGAAGTGAAGAGGGGAAAGGAATGTGTGAAAGAAAATGATTGGAAAAGATTTTAAAAAACTAAGTGATAACTTAAGCTTTAACTCTATAAAATTGAACGTTGCAGCTTCCGCATGTTTGATATGACAGTGACAAACAAGAGTTTAATTTTGGAAAGGATTTATTGTAGTCTTATCTGGCATCGTTCTTAGGTTTCAGAATTAGAAGTAAAATAAGTTTCGCAATAAAGGAAGCTTGATTTACTTTAGTTTAATAATATTTCTAAATTACATGCAGTTTAGGTTATTTGCGATATTTAGGTAATTCTTAGCTATGGCAAAGAAAATAAGAATATATTTCAAATGCTATCTCATTCTGTAAACTTCTACACCATGCCATGTAAAGATTTTGCAGCTCAATCAGGTGCATAAGACGGTATTTAAAAGACCAGGGTTTTCTATTCCTGAATCTTTAACTCAAGGAAGGGAAACCGTTTAATGTTGGTGAGAAATTGTTATTCATTTTCAATCATATACTATTGTAAATCTTCGTATACAGACTTGTGTAATAGATCTTTTTATTTTAAAAGCTATTATTATAATTTTAGGCTTTTGTTAGTTTGAAATTTATTTCATTCCAATTTATTCAAAGCCAATATAAATAGGGACTCTATCAATAGATTATTTTTCTGGAGCTTAGAATTTAAAAATTTTAGATTTAAATTTAATTAAACAAAAATAAATACTACAATAAAGATTATTTTCAGTATCTATGTATTTTATAATTATGACAAATTGAGTTATAGATTTTTCTTCAATGTGGTAAAAATGTTTGGCTTAATAATATTTTGGGTTTTATATTTCATAAAATCGAACGATTAATCAGTCAATTAGGAAAGGCATTTAATATTTAACATCTAAACAAACGTCGTTATGGATCTCTTAAATTTCGTAAAGAACGTGGATTTAAGATAAGTTTTTTAACTTCAAGTTTAATGATTTCGAAAATGAATAAAGAATGTATAATAAATTTTTAATGAATTGTTTTAATTTGGATTAAAAAAATTTTTTTTCTTTCATTTAATTAAATTTTTTGAATATGGATTTTAGCTTGCTTTTTTTGGGTATTTCTTTATAAAGGTATCATGAGTAAAACGGAAGGATCTAAAATATTAGTATATCCATGTATATAATCTAAAACTAGAAACAGTATTTTAAATTATTTAATTCTTAAATAGTCTTCTTTGATGTTCAATTTTAAATTCTTATTTTTTTTTTTTGATTTTATATTTTACTTCTACTACAGAAGTTTCAGTAAAATTAGATTTTTAACATGTTAATAATAGTACTCATTAATTTAACTAAATTTTAATTTTTGTTTTGATAAAACTTTTTTTGGTATAGTTTTAAAATTTATTATTAGTTTACATGTATTTTTAATAAATCATTCCCTTGCACATTATATATATTCATAATGAACAGTAAAATAATCAATATATGTTAAATAAAAAGATTTAAAAAACTATTAAATAAAATTAACAGAAATCAAAAGTTACTAGAATTGTTAGTGTGCAATCAAAATGAAACCAATTTGAATAATAATTGTTGTGTATATATGTATGCATATATAGTTTTTTCCCCTTATTTGTTTTAAAAATAATTTTTCAAAAAATACAATATTAATTTTTTGTTACATTATTTTGTACTATTTGTAATAATTTCTTTCTTGAATGAATTTTTAAATTCCAACTTAAGAATGTAGATGGCGTAACTAGTTTTTAATTTCCTTTCAAATAAGCGGAACTTTTTCATTTCCGAAATGACATTAGCATTATTATCGAGTTGCAAGTGTATGAAATTTATTTTTGAGTAAGAATTAATTCTTTTCTAGCTTTTTATATTAACTTTTTGGTTGTTGTACATTTTATGAAACTCAATATGCTTTGATTTTATAACTGTTCTTACATCTTTCTGGTATTTATTTTTTACGTTTCGGAGCCACAGGTGTTCGCTTTTTCAATTGACTTTTTGTTTTTGTATATTTGTTTTAAAGTAATTGCTGAGTGAGATGGTTGAATCCATAATACTCTTACAATCATTTTTAAATTTTTTCCGTTTTATTTATAATTTATTTTAACTTCATTTATTGTTTATAGTACTTTACGGGTTTAGTTTTGTAAAAGTTTTCATAAATTATTTTTAAGTATTTCAGTTTTTTTCTTGCATTTTTTAATGATAAATTTCCTTTACATTATTTCTATTAGAGTCTAACATTTCTAATAACTTATTATTTCAGTAAATTTTACTTAATAGTTTTTACGAATAACTTTTGCCACCTTCCTCCACACAGATATAAGTATAATTTACCTATAAATTAACAAAAATTCTGATTCCCCTTTAATCTTTGTTTTCCTGTCTTACATATTCGCATATGATGTTCAACAGTTATTATTTTCTCACCAAAGATCACCCAACTCTTAAGACTAATCCTATTTCATTTCTAGTTATGGTCATAGCCCGAAATAATTCCGGGGTTACCCTCTAGTTCAAACGTAAAAAAAGAATGCCTACTTAGCTGATTGGAGAAATATTATACCAGCCAACCCTATATTAATTTAATCTGGCATCAGTTTACTCTACATGTTGATATACAATTTTAAATTCCTTAATCTGTTCATGAACGAATCTGAAAACTCTTAAGTGTCCTCCCTTCAGAACGGCTTCAGCTTTAGTCATAAAAGCAGGGTTTAGGTATAGAAAAGAGACTGCGCTACTAGATGGGTCAAATTTCAGTGCCATCTGGGAGAAAACTTTAGAGTTAGTGTTACTATCTCTAAAATGGTACAGTATACTGGAAAAAAAAAGAGCTACAAAATTGTAGAAAATCATTGATTTAGCATAAAAATATACTTTGCGGAAATTAATACACTGCTGGCCATTAAAATTGTAACACCATGAAAGAAAGAAAATAGAAAAAAAGACAGTTATTGTACGTAAACAGTATGACATGTATTTGCCAAGAATATTGACTGGACCTGGTTTATGACAATATTGCATCACACATATAGTCTCACGACATCTTCATCCAATTATGCCTGGAGAGATATTGGCCGGCATTAGATGAACACCTAATTTGCTTAGGATTTTTAAATGCGACATTTTGAAAGCATAAAGTTTTCACATCTCTTTCGTGCTGCTATTAGGAAATGTTAAGGCGTATGACAATATAATTTCCGGTTGTATCCTATCTTACTTTAACTGGTCACTAGTCCTCGCCGCCTAACACCCTTAAGCGTTTCTCAAACTAGAAACTATTATTATATTTTAAACTTTCCAGGATTCCGCATATTTGTTCTTGTAGTACTTTTATCAGTTCTACTTTCAAGTTTAATGAATATCAATGTTTGACAAAAGGTAAACCGAACACACAAATATCCTTTGAAACTTTTAAGACAACATTTATGTGGTTATTTATTAGAAAAAAGAAGAATCGTACATTTCCTGCAAAAACAAATAATGGGTTTATACAAAGATTTCCAAAAAACCCCGCTATTAAGTATAAACTGAAACAAATAAAATAAACCATGACTTTAGGTAACATTATGTGCAGTGTGCATAAGATCTCGCTTATTGTCCACTTCAACAGTTAAATTTAAAAAAAAATGTAAAATGAATTTTGAAAAAAAGAGAATCTTTTCGATATACATTTCATCATCACCCATATAGTACCGAATTCCCGCCTCTGGGC
>BMAW01126271.1:0-21197 GCA_019974015.1 Nephila pilipes
ACGAAGGGGCGCAAAAATCTCAAAATACATGCAAAAGTACTTTCAGCCATTCCGTAGTCCAGAATAATTAATTCATATAATTATGCCTTTTACCAGGAAGGGAACAAATAATTTATCACCCTTATTTGGAACCTCATTTGAGAAACTTTTCATCTGATTGTTCAAATTATACACTTTTATTTGCCAGAACAATGCTAAATCTAACAATTAATACCTTCTCTTTCGATATCGCATTTTGTTTGCTATTTCTCTTTGGTTCTAAATCATAATTAATCACTTGAATTAGCTCTCGCGGTGAAAGTAAGTACCGAAAACTCTCTTTATTACAAGAGTCGATCTTTGGACATATCTTCTCACAGTTGCAAAAACTATTTTTGTCTTCAGCAATCTCTAATCCTCATGTCCTGTTCTAAATCACTTCAACTTAAGCAGAAAGCCCAAATTACCTTTCGCGTTTCTTTCACAGGTAAGGGATCTAATTTTAAACTTGCTAGTAAGAATTAAAAACGGAAATAGTGTTTGTAAAACCATTACTATTTTCTAAAAATAAAAGTATATACAATGATGACTTCACAATACAGAGTACATTATTCTTAAGTATTCGATCACTAATATAAACTGCTGTTTGTAGAAAATGCAACACCATGAAGGAATCATCAGAATCAAATGAAATTCGCAGCAAATGTCAATTATAGGATATTATGCAAGTTAATAAAGTTTCAGAGCCATCGCGCGTGCGCGGCGCGCGCAGCGCCCTCTGAATTGATGCTGAAAGCGTATAAATAAAGTGCTGTAGCGGGACGTTGAAAAAAGTCTATGATTATTTGTTAGTGGCAAACGTTTAGTGAGACCTGAGTATGCCTCCACGACGGAAGAATAAGAAATTCAAGCAACTTACGGAGTTTGAACGAGGGAGGATAATCGGCCTTCGAGAAGGAGGATTTTCCTATCGCGCAATAGCAGCTCGTATGCAGCGGAACAGTTCCACAGTGATGCGAGTTTGGAAGCAGTGGACCGACGAGCACCGAACAACTCGAAAAACAGGCACTGGACGACAGAAGGTGACGTCAGAGCGCGATGATCGACACCTGCTCCGCATGGCGGTGAATGATCGCACAGCTTCCTCCAGGCAGCTGGCAGCACGTTGGTCTACTGCTACAGGTGTACAATTGTCGGCTTCGTCAATTCGTCGTCGTCTGCTGCGCCGTGGATTGCGTGCAAGGGTGCCTTTATACAGGATTCCCCTCACGGCGAATCATCGACGGCTGCGTCGGCAGTGGGCTCTTGAGCACAGAGACAGGCGAGCTGATTGGCACCAAGTTGTCTTTTCAGAGGAATCACGCTTCAATTTGTGGACCCATGATGGCCGTGTTCGTGTTAGACGTTATGCCGGTCAACGCTGCCTTCCTGAGTGTATTATTGAACGACATAGTGGTCGAACACCCGGAGTTATGGTCTGGGGTGCGATTTCGTATCATGGACGATCCAATTTGATACGAATTGAGGGTAATCTCAATAGCAACAGGTACGTCCGTGAAGTGCTACAGCCCGAAGTCGTTCCTTTCCTTCAAGGCATCCCTGGAGCTATCTTTCAGCAGGATAATGCACGCCCACATGTTGCGCGGACTGTTCGAGACTTCTGTTCAGCACAACGCATGCAACTTCTTCCTTGGCCTGCTTATTCACCGGATATGTCGCCTATTGAGCACGTGTGGGATATGGTTGGTCGGCGTCTCGCTCGTGATCCGCGTCCTGCAGTTTCCAAAGACGAACTTTGGTTGCGCATACAAGCGATATGGAATTCTCTTCCTCAAGCAGATATTCAACATCTGTTTGACTCCATGCCACGTCGTATAGCAGCACTTATTGCAGCGCATGGTGGCTGCACCAAATACTGATTTCGGACGCTTAATTTGTTTCTTTTGTTTTGAAAATTTCATCATTTATTTGTATCAGTACAATTCGTTTCTGCATTAAATTTCATTTGATTCTGATGATTCTTTCATGGTGTTGCATTTTCTACAAACAGCAGTATATATTTTCCATCCTACTTTTCAGTATAGCTGCTACGGACCACATTCACATATCGGCATCGAAGAATAATATCTCTATGAAAACTTTCAAGATGTGTGTCAAATAAAGTGAACACTTTCGTCATAAAAAGAACGAGTTTGTTTCACAAACGTGAAATTTGCAGAAGGGCCTCATTTTACGCCATCAGCAGCAAACTTTAACCATTCTTCAAATAAAAATACAATGTATTGCAGACTCTATTTTTCCCTTGACGCAATGATATAACTCCTTTATTGGTGAAGTTATAATCTCAAAATAAACATGCCCCTATTCTGAGATCAAATACGTATAGACTTGTATAGATACCGAGTTGTAGAAATTAATTTTAAGAATTACTCATATAACTGTTCTTAATGACAATAAAGAGCAGATATTTCAAATGAAAAATAACTTCTTAATTACTACTTTTAAATTTTAGCAATATCTTGGAAAAAGTCTTTCCAAACTCATCTCCTTTTACAACCCGTAACCTCCTCTGCATTTCGAAAAGCCTCTTTCGAGAAAATCTATCGATGGTGGCCATCTGAAAGGAAGAATATTAAAAGAGAATCACCAGAACGTGAAGTGATGCAATATCCCACCCTGAGAGTGTCTATGGCAATAACGAAAGCAGTTTTCGAATAGATGAATCATTGTGATCTTTACACACGAGGTACCCATAACTATACTCACAGTCAGTAAAGAACGCAGCGGGCTATTTACACAATACTGGGAACAGTTTTTGAGAATTTGTTCATCTCTCTGTTCATATGTGTATTATTTAATACATCAAATATTTAAACAAAAATGTATTTTTGATTTATTAAAAATTGTAAGAGAGAAAATTGTTTGCATAATAACCATCTCATTGTTCGTTAAATGTCATATTATATAAACTGTTTCTGGCTGAATTGACACAATGTCGTTACAAAATCCTGCTACAAAGTCAGAAGCGAAGGGGCGCAAAACCCTCAAAATACATGCAAAGTACTGTCAGTCCATGGTCAGAATAATTAATTCATATAATTATGCCTTTTACCAGTAAGGGAACAAATAATTTATCACCTTATTTGCAACCTCATTTGAAACTTTTTATCTCATTATTAAATTATACACTTTTATTTACTTGATATATGCTAAATCTAACTAATTACCTCCTCTTTCTATTTCAGATTTTTGTTTGCTATTTCTCTTTGAATTCTAAATCATAATTAAATCACTTGATTAGCTCTCGCAGTCAAGTAAATACCGAAACTCTCTTTATTACAGATCTTTGGTTATATCCTTTATCACAGTTGCAAAATCAGTTTGTCTCAGCAATCTCTAATCCTCTTCATATTTCTGCCATATCGCACTTCATTTTGAGCAGCCCAATTACCTATCGCGTTTCTTTCTGGAAGGGACATAATTTTAAACTTGTTACTAAAATTTAAAAAGCGAAACTAGTGTTTGTAAAACCATTACAAATTTCTAAAAATAAAAGAAAAGTATATTAAGTATTGACTTCTGGCTACAGTACATTATTCTTAAGTACCGATCACTTATATTTTTCCATACTTTCAGTATAGCTGCTACGATAATACATATCTGACATCGAGAAGATGAATATATATGTATGAAGCTTTCCAAAAGTGTGTGTATAAATCTAAATTGAACACTGTCATAAAAAGAACGAGTTTGTTTCTTGTGAAATTTTGCAGAGAATCTGCATATAAACGGCACTTTAATGTTCGTCAAATAAAAATATAACTTAGCAAGCAGATATTTTTCCATGACGCAATGTATCCTTTATTGGTGTTGATTATAATCTCAAAATATTGCTTGCCCCTATTTAAAGAATCAAATGCATATGGGCTTGTATAGATGCCGAGTTGTGAGTAAAATTTGGGGTAATCCTTATAACTGTTCTTACTAATGACGTAAAGAACCAGATATTTCAAGTAAAAATGCTTCTTAGTATTTAAATTTTTGCTTAACCATCTTGGGAAAAATCTTTTTAAAACTCATCTCTTTAGCCCATTTCACCTCCTCTGCATTTCCGAAGCCTCTATCGAAGAAAAATCTATCTGATAATTTATCTTTTTGTATCTGAAGTCATAAAGAACAGAACGTGAGTGATGTAATATCCCATACCAGAGAGTGTCTCTATGGCAACGCAGCAGTTTTCGAATATGGAATCATTTAGCAATGATCTTTACACGGTACTTATATAACTATACTCTGACAAGACACCAATAATTTATTTGCAATACTGGGGTAGTTTTTGAGAAATTTGTTCCATCCTCTCTCTGTTCATATGTGTGTGTAAATTGTGCCGTAAATGGCCCAAACAAAAATTGTATTTTTGTCAAATTTATGAGAGGAAAATTGTTTGCATATTAACTATCCTCTCTTTGTTCGTTAAATACCAACAAATAATATTATATAAAACTGTTTCTGGCTGATTATTTCAATGTCCGTTACAGAACAACTGCAAGTCGAAACGAAGGGGCGCATAAATCTCCAAAATACATGCAAAGTACTGTCAGTCTAGTAGTCGAATAATAATTCTATAATTGTGTGCCTACCAGTAAACGAACAAATAATTTATCCATTATTTGGAACCTCATTTGAGAAACTTTTCGCATTGTTGTTATTTACGTTTTGTTTGTCTAACAATGCTAAATCTAACAATTACTACTAACCTCTTTCTACTTCGCTTATTTTGTTTGCTATTTCTCTTTGAGTCTAAATATAATTAATCTACTTGAATTAGCTCTCTACGAGTCAAGTAAGTACCGAAAACTCTCTTTATTACAAGAGTCGATCTTTGGACATATCTTCTTACAGTTGCAAAAACTATTTTTGTCTTCAGCAATCTCTATCCCTCATGTCCTGTTCTATATCACTTCATTTTGAGCAGGAAGCCCAAATTACCTAACGCGTTTCTTTCACTGGTAAGGGACCTAATTTTAAACTTGTTACTAAAAATTTAAAAGCGAAATAGTGTTTGTAAAACCATTACAAATTTCTAAAAATAAAAGTATATGCATTGATGACTTCACAATACACAGTACATTATTCTTAAGTATTCGATCACTAATATATTTTCCATCCTACTTTTCAGTATAGCTGCTACGGACCACATATCGGCATCGAGAAGAATAAATAATATATGCTATGAAAGCTTTCAAGATGTGTGTATAAATCTAAAATTGAACACTGTCATAAAAAAAGAACGAGTTTGTTTCTGAAACGTGAAATTTTGCAGAGAATCACATTTTGCATATAAACGGCACTTTAATGTTCGTCAAATAAAAAATACAATGCTGTAACGAATATTTTTTCCACTTGACGCAATGTATCCTTTATTGGTGAAGTTATAATCTCAAAATAAACATGCCCCTATTCTGAAATCAAATACGTATAGACTTGTATAGATACCGAGTTGTAGAAATTAATTTTAAGAATTAATCATATAACTTTATTTCTTAATGACAATAAAACAGATATTTCAAATACTTAGAGAAAAATGCTTCTTAGTATTTAAATTTTAGCAACCATCTTGGGGAAAAAGTCTTTAAAACTCATCTCTTTACAACCCATTCACCTCTGCATTCGAAAACCTCTATGAAGAAAAATCTATCGAAAAATTTATCTTTTGTATCTGAAGTCAAAAAGAATCACCAGAACATGGAAGTGATGTATCCCTATCCAGAATTGTCTCTATAGCAGCAGAGTTGTCAGATGAATCATTTAGCAATGATCTTTACACGAGGTACTTATATAACTATACTCACAGTCAGTAAAGACACCAATAATTTATTTACACAATACTGGGAACAGTTTTTGAGAATTTGTTCATCTCTCTGTTCATATGTGTGTGTAAATTTAATGCCGTAAATGGCCCAAACAAAAAAAAATTGTATTTTTTTGATTTGTCAAATTTGTAAGAGGAAAATTGTTTGCATATTAACCATCCTCATTGTTCGTTAAATATAACAAATAATATTATATAAAACTGTTTCTGGCTGATTGACACAATGTCCGTTACAAAATCCTGCTACAAAGTCGAAACGAAGGGGCGCATAAATCTCAAAATACATGCAAAAGTACTGTCAGTCATACCGTAGTCCAGAATAATTAATTCATATAATTGTGTCCTTTACCAGTAAACGAACAAATAATTTATCACAATTATTTGGAGACCTCATTCGAGCTTTTCATCTCATTGTTTAATTTATGCAGTTTTGTTGTCGCAACAATGCTAAATCTAACAATTACTACCTCCTCTTTCTACCTGCATTTTGTTTTGCTATTTCTTCTCTGAGATCTAATATATAATCACTTGAATTAGCTCTCGCAGTCAAAGTAGGTACCAAAACTCTCTTTATTACAGGTCGATCTTTGACATATCTTCTTGGTTAAAACTATTTTTTCTTCAGCAATCTCTATCCTCATGTCTGAATCTTTATCACTTCGTTTTGAGACAGGAAGCCCAAATTACCTAACGATGTTCTTTCACTGGTAAGGGACTAATTTGCCTGTATTATAATTTAAAACTACAAGAGTTTGTAAAACCTGTACAAATTTCCTAAAAAATAAAAGATATATGCAATTGAGTGAACTTCCACAATCACAGTACACATTTTCTTAAGTATTCGATCAATACTATATTTTTCCATCCTACTTTTCATATATGCTGCTACGGACCCACATATCAGGATGGAGGAAAGAATAAATAGATAGCTACAGAAAGCTTCAGATGTGTGTATAAATAAAATTGACGCTACATGTCCATAAAGCGAGTTGTTTTTCGACGTGAAATTTTGCAGAGAATCACACTTTTTGCATAAACGGCACTTTTACAATGTTCGTCAAATAAAAATACAATGCTGTAACGAGGCTTTTTCCACCCGAGCGCAATGTATACTTGTTGTTGGTACCTAAAATAAACATGCCCCTATTCTGAAATCAAATACGTATAGACTTATTATAGATACCAAAGGTTGTAGGAAATTAATTTAAAATTACTCATATAACTGTATATGGTAAGCAATAAAGAACTAGATATTTCAAATACTTAGAAAAATGCATCTAGTACAAATTTGAACCATCAAGTCTTTAAATCTCATCTCACACAACCCATTCACCTCCTCTGCATTCGAAAACCTCTTTCGAAGAAAAATCTATCGATAATTTATCTTTTGTATCTGAAGTCGTAAAAGAATCCACCAGAACGTGAAGTGATGTAATATCCCATACCAGAGAGTGTCTCTATGGCAACGCAGCAGTTTTCGAATAAGATGAATCATTTAGCAATGATCTTTACACGAGGCCTTATACTAACTTCTACTCCCAGTCCAGTAAAATTTTCTATCAGAATTTCTTACACACAATACTGGGAACATTTGAGAATTTGTTCATCTCTCTGGGTCATGTGTGTGTAGATTTGTTAAATAAATACATAAACAAAAATTGTATTTATTTGATTTACTCAAATTTAGCCAGAGAATGTTTTGCATATTAACCATCCTCACCGTTAAAATGTAACAAATATATTATATAAAACTGTTTCTGGCTGATTATTTAATGTCAGGTACAAAAATCACCTGCTACAAAGTCGAAGAACGAAGGGGCGCATAAATCTTTTACTTCACAAAAGTGCTGTCAGTCATACCGTGGTCAGATAATTAATTCATATAATTGTGTCTTTACCAGTAAACGAACAAATAATTTATCACAATTATTTGGAACCTCAATTGAAACTTTTCATCATTGTTTATTTATACAATAAGTTTTATTTGTCACAACAATGCTAAATCTAACAAATTACTACCTCCTCTTCTACTTCGCATTTTGGCATATTTCTCTTTGAGTCTAAATCATAATTAATCCTTGAATTAGCTCTCATGAAGATTAAGTGAAACTACCGAAAAGCTTCTCTTTATTACAAGAAGTCGATCTTTGGACATATCTTCTTTGATTACAAAAATATTTTTGTCTTCAGCTTAATCTCTACAACTCCTCATGTCCTGTTCTATATCACTTCATTTTGAGCAGGAAGCCCAAATTACCTAACGCGTTTCTTTCACTGGTAAGGGACCCTGAATTTTTGACTTGTTACTAAATTTAAAAAGCGAAATAGTGTTTGTAGAAAGCCATTACAATTTACAAAAATAAAAGTATGCATTGATACGACTTCACAATTACATTATTCCTTTAAGTATTCGATCAATATATATTTTTCCATCTGCTGCCACCAAATATAAGCTGCTACAGGACCACATATCGGCATGGAGAAGAATATCTCTAATAGGATAATATATAGAAAAGCAAGATCGTGTATAAATCATTACTGTCATAAAAAGAACGAAGGTTGTTTCTGAAACATGAAATTTTGCAGAGAATCACATTTGCATATAAACGGCACTAATGTTAAAATTAAACAAAAATACCAATGCTGTAACGAATATTCCCATGACACAATGTATCACTATGGTGGTTACCATCTCAAAACAAAACCACTTTTCATTCTGAAATCAAATACGTATAGACTTGTATAGAATCTGAGTTGTGAAATTAATTTTAAATTACTCATATAACTGTTCGTAATGACAATAATAAAGAACCAAGTCTTTCAAATACTTAGATAAAAAGAAATGCATCTTAGTATTATTTAAATTTTGTAAGCAACCATCTTGGAAAAGATCTTTACAAAACTCATCCTTTAGCCCATTCCTCCTCTGCATTCGAAAGCCTCTATCGAAGAAAAATCTATCGATAATTTATCTTTCTGTATCTGAAATCGCAAAGAATCTGCCAGAACGATGAAGTGATGTAATATCCCGCCAGAGTGGCTCTCTATGGCAACGCAGCAGTTTTCGAATAGATGAATCATTTACAATGATCTTTTACACGAGGTATATATAACTTCTCCTCTCACAGTCAGTAAAAACACCAATAATTTATTTTACAATACTAGAATGATTTTGAGAATTTGTTCATCTCTTTCCTTCGCTATGTGTGTGTAAATTTAATATAAAAATAATGAAAACAAAAATTATTTTTGATTTGTCAAATTTGTAAGAAGGAAAATTGTTGCATATTAACCATCCTGTTGTTCATTAAATATAACAAATAATATTATATAAATAAACTTGGCTGATTGACACAATGTCCGTTTATCACTGCTACAAAGAGTCAAACGAAAGAAGGGGCCTGCAAAATCTAAATACATGCACTTCTACCATCAGTCATAGAAAGTGTCCAGAACAGTATTCATATAATTATGTACCAGTAAACGAACAAATAATTTATCACAAGTGGCTGGAACCTCATTTAGCTTTCATCTCATTGTTCAATTTATACAGGTTTTATTTATTCTGTATGCAAATCTAACAATTCTTTTTCCTCTTTCTACCTTCGCATTTGTTTATATTTCTCTTTGATTCAAAATTATAAACTGATACTTGAATTAGCTCTCGCAGTCGAAGTAAGTACCGAAAACTCTCTTTATACAGAGTCGATCTTTGGACATATCTTTGGATTGCAAAAACTATTTTTGTATTCAACATCCTCAACCCTTTTTCTGCATGTCTCATCTACTCTCACTTCATTTTTGGTGGCAAAAGTAGTATTCTATCGCGTTTCTCACAGGTAAGGGACATAATTTTAAACTTGTTACTAAAAATTTAAAAGCGAAATAGTGTGGCTGCAAAACCATTACAAATTTCAAAATAAAGAAAGTACTATGCATTGATGACTTCACAATGCAGTACATTATTCTGCCCCCAGTAATTCACTATATATATTTTTCCATCCTACTTTCAGTATAGCTGCTGCGACCACATATCATCGAGGAAGATGAAAGCATCTTTAATAACATGAAGCTTTCCAAGATGTGTGTATCAAATCTAAAATTGAACACTGTCATAAAAAGAACAGGTTTCTGAGCATTGAGTTTTGCAGAGAATCACATTTTGCCTCTCATGGCACTTTAATGTTCGTCAGAGCAAAAATACAATGCTGTAACGAATATTTTTCCACTTCATTTTAATGTATCCTTTATTTGTAGTTATAATCTCAAAATAAACCCTATTCTGAAATCAAATACGTATGAACTTGTATAGATACCGAGTTGAAATTAATTTAAGAATTACCTCATACCAAACTGGCAGCAATGACAATAAGACCAGACCAAATAGCAGAAAAATGCATCTTCGTATTTAAATTTTAGGAACTTTATCTTGGAAAAAGTCTTTTAAATCATCTCTTTTCGCCCATTCGCACCTCCTCTTTAGATTTCGAAAGCCTCTATCGAAGAAAAATCCATCGATATTTATCTTTTTGTATGCAAATTTCAACAAAGAATCACCAGAACAATGAGTGATATATTATATCCCATACCAGAGAGGGAGTGTCTATGGCAGCAACGCAGCAGTTTTTCGAATAGATGAATCTAGTAGCAAGCAATAATTTTGCTTGCTCTTCTTCTCACAGTCAGTAAGGCCCAATAATTTATTTACAATGCTGGGAGCCAGTTTTTGAAATTTGTTCATCTCTGTTCATATGTGTGTGTAAATTTATTAAATAAATGGCCCCGACAAAAATTGTATTTATTTGATTTGTCAAAGGTTGTAGAGGAAAATTGTTTGCACAACCCATCTCATTGTTCATTAAATATAACAAATAATATTATATAAAACTTTGTTTCTGTTTTAAGTTTAATCATCATTACAAAAAGAATCATAACTGCTACAAAGTCTAAGAACAACATAAAATCTCAAAATACCTGCAAAAGTACTGTCGTCAACGTAGTCCAGAATAATTAAATTCATATAATTGTATTACTTACAGTGAAACGAACCATTTATCACAATTATTTGGAACCTCATTAGAAACTTTTCATCTCATTGTTTTAATTTTATACAGTTTTTATTTATGTAACAATGCTAAATCTAACAACGGAGTTACTACCTCCTCTTTCTACTTCGCATTTTTGTTCTCTTTGAGTCCCCAATGTATTAATCACTTGGATTAGCTCCTCGCAGTCAAGTAAGTACCGAAAACTCTCTTTATTACAGAGTCGTTCTTTGAACATATCTTCTTACAGGTTACTAAAAACTATTGTACGTCTTCAGCAATCTCTATCCTCATGTCTGTTCTATATCCCACTTCATTTTTGAGCAGGAAGCCCAAATTACCTAACACTGTTTCTTTCTTTTAGTGGGGACCTCAGCTTTAACTTGGTACTAAAAATTTAAAAAGCGAAATAGTGTTTGTAAAACTACATTACAAATTTCGAAAATAAAAATTATATGCATTGATGACTTCACAATACACGGTACATTATTCTTAGTAATTCGATTAATAATATATATTTTTCCATCTACTTTCGGTATAGCTGCTACGGATACATATCGGCAGCAGAGAGAATAAAATAGGATATGCTATGAAAGCTTTCCAAGATATGTATAAATCTAAAATTGAACATATGCAAAAAGAACGAGTTTGTTTCTGGAAACGTGAATTTTGCAGAATCATTTTGCATATAAACATTAATGTTCGTCCGATAAAATACAATGAAATGCTGTAACAGATATTTTTCCATGACGCAATGTATCATTCATTGGTGAAATTCTCAAATCTCTCCGTAACGCCCCTAATGCAATCAAATAGACTTGTATAGATGCCAAGTTAGAAATTAATTTTAAAATTGCTCACACCGCAACTGTTCGTAATGACAATAAAGAACAGATGTTTCAAATACTTAGATAAAAATGCATCTGGTACATTTACGCTTAACCATCTTGGGGAAAAAGTCTTTTTGAAAACTCATCTCTTTATTGATTCTTTCTCTGCGGTTTCAGAAGCCTCTGTCGAGGAAGATCTGTCGATGTTATCTTTTTATCTGAGGGATCATGAGATCTAAAGACAGTGAGTCGTCTGATATCCCATACCAGAGGTCAATCTATGTGGCATATGACGGTTCGAGATGGATGGATCGTTGTGGTCTTTACACGGGACATATGCTCCTTCTCTCCTGATCAGTGGGATTATTTATGACTGCTGGGACTGGTTTTGAGGGGTTGTGTCTATAGTTTCATAGCGTGTGTGGAGTTCGTACCATGTCATTAGAAGAAGAACTTTCAACAACAAATAAAAAGAAAACTCAAAAAAATTGTATTTTTGATTTGTATTTAATAAGAAAGGAAGAAAATTGTTTGCACATATTAACCATCCTCATTGTTCGTTAAATATAACGAATAATATATAAAACTGTTTCTATTTGATTGACACAATGTCCGTTACAAAATCCTGCTACAAAGTCGAAACGAAGGGGCGCATAAATCTTCAAAAATACATACAAAAGTACTTTATCTAAGTTATACCGTAATCCAGAATAATTGAATTCTTATAATTGTATTCCAACTACAAGTAAACGAACAATAAATTTATCACAATTATTTGGACCTCATTTCGAAACTTTTCATCTCATTGTTCAATTTATGCAGTTTTCATTTGTCATAACAATTTCTTTCAATTACCACCTCCTCTTTCACTTTACGCATTTTGTTTATATTTCTCTTTGAGTCTAAATCATAATTAATCACTTGAATTAGCTCTCACCAGTCAAAGTAAATGCAAAAACTCTCTTTATTACAAAGAGTCGATCTTTGGACGCCATCTTCTTACAGTTGCCAAAAATATTTTTGTCTTCTTAATCTCATACTCATGTCTGTCTATATCACTTCATTTGAGCAGGAAGCCCAAGTACCTAACGTTTCTTTCTGCTGGTGAACTAATTTTCAACTTGTTACTACTTAAAAGAAAGCGAAATAGTGTTTGTAAAACCATTACAAATTTCTAAAAATAAAAGTATATGCATTGATGACTTCACAATGCATTACGCAGTATTCTTTAAGTATTGGAGTCACTAATATATATTTTCCTTCCTACTTCAGCCTTACGGACCACATATCGGCATCGAGAAGAATAAATAATATATGCTATGAAAGCTTTCAAGATGTGTGTATAAATCTAAAATTGAACACTGTCATAAAAAAAGAACGAGTTTGTTTCTGAAACGTGAAATTTTGCAGAGAATCACATTTTGCATATAAACGGCACTTTAATGTTCGTCAAATAAAAAATACAATGCTGTAACGAATATTTTTTCCACTTGACGCAATGTATCCTTTATTGGTGAAGTTATAATCTCAAAACAAACATGCCCCTATTCTGAAATCAAATACGTATAGACTTGTATAGATACCGAGTTGTAGAAATTAATTTTAAGAATTACTCATATAACTGTTCTTAATGACAATAAAGAACCAGATATTTCAAATACTTAGAGAAAAATGCATCTTAGTATTTAAATTTTAGCAACCATCTTGGGAAAAAAGTCTTTAAAACTCATCTCTTTACAACCCATTCACCTCCTCTGCATTCGAAAACCTCTATCGAAGAAAAATCTATCGATAATTTATCTTTTGTATCTGAAGTCGCAAAAGAATCCACCAGAACGTGAAGTGATGTAATATCCCATACCAGAGAGTGTCTCTATGGCAACGCAGCAGTTTTCGAATAAGATGAATCATTTAGCAATGATCTTTACACGAGGTACTTATATAACTATACTCACAGTCAGTAAAGACACCAATAATTTATTTACACAATACTGGGAACAGTTTTTGAGAATTTGTTCATCTCTCTGTTCATATGTGTGTGTAAATTTAATACCGTAAATGGCCAAAACAAAAAAAAATGTATTTTTTTGATTTGTCAAATTTGTAAGAGGAAAATTGTTTGCATATTAACCATCCTCATTGTTCGTTAAATATAACAAATAATATTATATAAAACTGTTTCTGGCTGATTGACACAATGTCCGTTGCAATATTCTGCTACAAATTCAAACCGAAGGGGCGCAAAAATCTCAAAATACATGCAAAAATACTGTCAGTCATACCGTAGTCCAGAATAATTAATTCATATAATTGTGTCCTTTACCAGTAAACGAACAAATAATTTATCACAATTATTTGGAACCTCATTTGAGAAACTTTTCATCTCATTGTTCAATTTATACAGTTTTATTTGTCGCAACAATGCTAAATCTAACAATTACTACCTCCTCTTTCTACTTCGCATTTTGTTTGCTATTTCTCTTTGGTTCTAAATCATAATTAATCACTTGAATTAGCTCTCGCAGTCAAAGTAAGTACCGAAAACTCTCTTTATTACAAGAGTCGACCTTTGGACATATCTTCTCACAGTTGCAAAAATCAGTTTTGTCTCCAGCAATCTCTAATCCTCATGTCCTGTTCTAAATCACTTCAACTTGAGCAGAAAGCCCAAATTACCTATCGCGTTTCTTTCACAGGTAAGGGACCTAATTTTAAACTTGTTACTAAAAATTTAAAAGCGAAATAGTGTTTGTAAAACCATTACAAATTTCTAAAAATAAAAGTATATGCATTGATGACTTCACAATACACAGTACATTATTCTTAAGTATTCGATCAATAATATATTTTTTCCATCCTACTTTTCAGTATAGCTGCTACAGACCACATATCGGCATCAAAAAGATTGTATAGGATATGCTATTAAAGGTTTTAAGATGTGATCGTAAATCTAAAAATGTGTACTGACATAAAAAATAATAACGAGTTTGATCCTGATTTGTGAAATTTCTCAGTGAACACTTTTTCATAATAAGGATTTTTTTAATGTTCATCAAATGAAAAATGTAATGTACTAACGTACATTTTTTCACCTTGATACAATGTTTGCTTGAACAATGCAGTTATAAACTTACAACAAACATGTACCATATCCTCAAATCTCATAAGTATACACTTTGGTGCAAAATTAAGAGAATTTGCATATTTTGTAGTATTTCTTGAAAAGAATAGATCGAAATGTAAAAATATTGCTTTGAAACAAGGATGAAAACTTTGTAAGTCGATTATGCAAGCGTATACGAGTGTGTGGCTTAACTTGCTGAAAAACTGGATCTGTAAGTGTTCGTGCTAAAAAAGGGATTTCTTTCGCTAGACCATTTTGCCAAATTTCTTGGTGCATTTTTGCAGCAATCGCTTAAATTAAAATTGAAAAAGTAATACTGAATAACCACCAACGCTTAGATGATAAAATAAGGTGACGAATTGTTGGTGGAGTAGAAGCAGCGGAGTTTAAAATACAGATTTGCAGATAATTCGATTCATCTCCTGGTGTCATGTCCAACTTATAGACACAGTTTCAGGATACAGGATCTTTCGAACGAAAGCGTGGGCTAGGTGATCCAAGAGCCACGACGGCCAGAAAAGATCACAATTACGACGAGGCATAACAGGGATGCTACAGATTCTCAGGGCTCTCATGAGTTGCATGCGGCACCAGGAACCCAAGTTTCATGGGTGACTGTTTCCAGAAGACTTCATGAGAAAGGGCCTTTTGTCAGAATGCCTGTTGATTGCGTCCCGCTCAGTTTTGCGAATAGGAGAGCATGATTAAAATGTTACAGAAATCATAGAGATCGGAGTATAGGTCAATGGGTGATGAGTCCCGATTCAGTCTAATTTGTGATTCCCGCAGTACTTTCATATGCAGAGAACAAAGGACCCACTACCTGCCTTCCGATTTTCGAGAAATCGACAATTTTGGCAACGGATACTCGATAGTCTCGGTAGGCATCATGTTGGATGCCCACATTTACCTCCATGTCCTTGAAAAAGACACTGTGACTGCTAAGAGATTCAAGGATTATGGTTTTTGTAATGGAAGACAACGCGTGGAGACATAGAGATAAACTGTTTGACGAATTTTTGGAAATTGATTATATTCGCCGGATGGATTGGTGAACCAGGTCTCCAGACCATACTCCTATACAGCATGCCTGGGAGGCTCTGGGGAGGCCAATTGTAATTAGCTAACCCCCTTTTAGAACCATCCAAGACCTGAAAACAATGTTGTTGAACGAGTGGGACCAATTACCATAGAAAAACTTATAAATTTCCTTATTTCCAGCATAAAATCACGGTGCGAGAGCCCTGTATATAAGTAAGAGGGACCCCCTATCAACCCATTTTTTGTTTTATTCTGCAACTGCTGCTCCATACCTTGCGTCTCCGATAAGTGTCACGCATGAACATGCGTATGTATAATAATTATTGAATGAATATTTTTTCGTATTATATACACTTTATGTACAAACCAAATTTCATTAAAATCTGTCCTGCAGTTATAGAAGTAATCGACCAAATCGGAAAATTGCTTTATTTTGAACACCAGTGTAGATTTGGATAGACACCGAGATATAGAAATTAATTTTAACAACTACTTATACAACTAATATTATAGACAATAAAGGACCGGATATTTCAAACACTCGGCCCTACATACTGGCATCGAAAAGAATGTATAGGATTTGCTATGAAAGGCTTCAAGATGTGTGCGTAAATCTAAAAATGTATACTGACAGAAAAATAATGATGAGTTTGATTTTTGATGTGTGAAAATCTAAGAGGGACGCGTTTTGCATATGCACTGCCTTTCAGAGTTTGTCAGTTGAAAAATGAAATACAGCAGCGAACATTCTTTCCTTCTTAATACAATTCCCTGCTGTAACGATGCACTAATAAAGTTAAAAAAAAACTCGTATATTTTTCTGAAATCACCTACATAATTCCTTCCTCTGTACCGAGATTGAGACTTTAATTTTAACTAACACTCATAATAATATAATTATAGACATTAAAGAAATCAGATATATCAAGCACTCAGATAGAAAGACATTTCAAAAAATAAATTGTTGGAACCATCCGGGGATTAATGTCTTTACAAATCCTCTTTTTGCCTTCCATTCATCTCCTCAGCAATCGAAACCATCTAACGAAGAAAAAGTTATCGATGATTTTCCTCTTGTATCTGAAGTCACAACGGAATGGACTAGATATTGAGGTGATGCGAAATCCAATTTCGGAAATCCTCTTCCTGTGCAAGCAGAAGATTCCGATTAAGATGATGAATCATCGAGCAATGATCTCAAGCAACGACTAGTGTCTGAAATTGACTCATTCGAGCAGGCAATGGGCTAACGTGGAATGTCCAAATAATCTGCCAAAAAATTCTGGTCGAGTAAGTATGCATTTATCATAGAAATATAGAAGGAGAATCAACGTAACAGGAATTTGTGTTATATTAAATAGTTAAAAAAGGGATTAGATAAAGTTTTAGGAATTAATTATTTTGGGCATTGAAATTGTGCTAAAACTGCTAACTTAAGTGTGATTATGAAGAAGCCATTTTTCTATTTTACTTAGAAAGAAAATGACGTTTTGTGAAGTATGTATAACATATTATTCTCACTTCTATAAGAAATTCATAAAATTGGTGAATTCAACACGGGTCAGATAAGACTTTCCCGTCCCTCTAAAGGGGAAGTCCAAATCATCATTAAAAAAATTTCCAAATAATTTATATTCTTTCCGAAAAAACATACTTTTAGACCATTCTCAGAGATGTGATGCACATAAAAAAAAATCCACTTAATTTTTTTTTTTTAAAGCGGTTTGCTCATAGTTATAAACCGTAAATATTATTACTATAGTTAGTGTAGAAAAAGTTTGGGGATTTGCTGGGTTCAGAGTTCGAGAGACATTTATTATTTGATCTTGACTAACGATGAAACATTGTGGGATACCACCTCAAAAACCCTTCTCTTCGAACAAATATAAATAGTCCATCAACAACTCAAATTATACTTAATGGAAACTTCAGCACTTAAATCAGATGTAGGTCTGGTGTGAATTGCCGCACTACATCTAAGCTGTAATGCTCTAAAATTCTCGCACAATGGATCCACGTCATAGTCATTTGCACAATAATTTCAGTCTAAGCAAATTTCAAAGATATCACTTAAAAATAAACCATAAGGCAATAGTTTGCAAATAATAAATCAAAGAATTTGTGTTCGTGCAAAAACTGTTTATGTTGTGCTGATTTTCTTTTTCCTTTTGTCAAAACTAATTTTTTAAAACGACCTATTTTGAAGACTTTCAATGGTCAATCGATTTTCAAAATTCGTGTAACTCAGTGATAAGTCACAAACAGATCCAATCCAGCAAAAAAAAAAAAAAAAAGAATTCAAGGAAATTTGCATCCTCTTTTATAGGTTTTTAGGGTTGCCATAAGAAACATGTATGATAACCAACTTGGTGACTTATCACCTCCCCCCCCAAAAAAAAAAATTCCTACATTGCAGAGTCACCTAAAATAGGATGCAACCTTATCTAGCATACAAGAGTTAAACTTTAGTTACCTGTGAGTTATAGCTTCCAATCAAGGAGCTACGGCCTTCATTCCTCTTATAACTCCTACATGAAGTTATGTTTAGATAATTTCAAATTAAATTTGGGTTCAAGATAAGATAACGTTTGATATAAGTTTCTCTACTCTATTCCATTAGAACACGAATATCACTTCATTTCAATCGTTTTTTCCAAAAGATTGCGTCGTTCAATAATTTGTGCATTTTTATTTCAACCATTTTCGATTTCAGTAGGAAATTGTGTATACTTTCATAAGTATGGTAGAATGGTAGATGCCAAAATTTCTGGTTAATCTCAAGAAATTCACGCACTTTTTTTAAAACGAGATATAATTTTAAGTAATAATTCTAGTTCTTGACATATGCTATATAGTTCCTTTCAAGAAATACAATTGTAAATAATATTTCTTAAAACCTGAAGATATTGATAGGGAGGAATTAAGGTGCTGATATAAATACAAATGATCATCATTATTATTATATGGAAAGGTTCCATAAAATCTAAATTAACTATCTCTCAGGAGGTACACACTTTAACCATTCTCAGAGACGGTACGGTATAACAATTAGATATTTCTTTGATATCACTTCGTATACACTTCTCTGTGAGAAAATAAATACTGTTCTTCAACCATTCAATCTGCAGTTTATTGAGTTTCAACACGGAATTTCATGAGAGCTGGGCTGTAAATTGGCACATTGGATACATATTAGGGTCTTTCACGCACACCCAAAGAAATTTATAGATGTCACTTAAAAAAAACTTCCATCTAACATATAAATCAGGGTATTCACATAAAGTTATGACACCAAACTCATTTCCCTCATGAGCTGTGTGCTAATAATTATCATCGGTCAAGTCTTCATCCTTGAGACAGTCGTAAATTTTCTCATTTGAGAATAAACATGTTTCTTTCAGTTTTTCGTCATCGGATACATAATCAGAAATAAAACATTCCTTTCTCATAAGTAGGGATATTACGACTTATAAACAAAGGTCCCGAGATTTCTTAAGTGCTAAAATTTTCGGCGTGTTGATAATTTTTCTACACTACTTACCGTAAGTGTACATGAGTCGAAAAATCGAATTAAAATTGGTTCTACTGTCTTTTGGGGAACGAAATGTATTTGTTTCAAATTTTTAAATATCACACTTATATCAAAATTGTCATTACCAAGCTCTTTTCGTAACAAATCCAATGAATTAGCGAAAGAGCAGTATTGCTCTGTATGAAATGCAGGATTTGTGCGTATCATCACAGGATATCTGATAGAATGGCTCTCTGAAATAGAAGTAATCTTCATTTTTTGAATATTTATCATAGACAGTTCCTTTTTGATTGCCGTTGGTAATTCTCAGAAAGAAGAGACGTGTAAAGTAATATACTTACTGAGCATTACTTCTACATACTTTTTAGAATGTAGAGCCTAACTCGGTTCTTTTTTTAAAAAAAATCGCTTTCCTCAGCTAGCAGTTGATTCACTATAGAATCCTAATTTACACAAATGTTTCGTGTAAAAAATACTATTTCAGATTTTTATAGCCTCGGTGACGATCCCGGGATTTAATACGTTAAAACAAATATGTATTAAAACACGAGAATCAATTTTGGTTCATTATTTTGTAATTCATTTAATGTTACATACAGAAAATCGGGTTTTTTGCACTTAAGAACCTTTTATAATCAAGAAAATGCCGCTATCTTCTAAATGCAACGTTTTGATTTTACTTTCAAATTTAGGAGATGTTTTTTCAGGATCACAGCAGATGGGTTTGATGAAGAAACATTTCTTACTTCCATATGGGATAGAATGATCTTCGATGATTTGCTGGGTTCTACGTTGTCTTGTCCATTAGATGCATAATTTTTTTTTCAAATTGTTGAAATAGTCCTCGCATTATAGAAATGTTTATGTCAAAAAAGGGTAATGAAAGGGGATGTAGAATGAACTGTTTTTGCACAGCATTTTCATGCAATCGAGTATTTGAAAAAGTTCTCTCTAACGGTGAATCAAAGTTCGATGGGAAGGAATCCTCGAATATCGTCAGCATCACTTGTAGCACGAGATGTAGAAGCAGCATTTTCCGCTTTCGAATGAAGTAGCCGCCGAAATATAGATGAAACATTGCCATCTCAGAATAGGATATTCTACTCCATAGATTCGAAAAAGCACCGGGAGTGTCGTTAACCTCCTGTTGATGTCACCTTAAATTGTTCACTGTGTTATATCGGCAATCGCAAACTGGCCAGATGTAAGACGTCGTTGAATTCCATACTTCGTTAGAGCTATTTAAGTGTCCTCTTAGGCGAAAAAACAACACCCTTTTTGCAATGGGAACAGACAAAGTCATTTCACTAGTTGTATCGCGTATTGCTGATAGCGTTGAAATTAATTTCATCTATTACAGTTCCATCAAGAGGAGTACACACTTCAATAAGTTCATGTCCTAATCCATACATTGGTTTTACACTTAATAATAAGTCTTTTAAACTCAGAAAAAGCTCTCTTTAAATTTGAAATTACAAAAATAGGAAGCAGTCACTTTCTTTCTGCAGAGCGAATGAAGTTGATATGCGTTTGGTACAACGATAGTAAAGCAAATGAGCAGTTTCGAGAAATTGTTAACTGCAAAACTTTATCAGATCCTGAATGGAATGTTATACTAGATAAGTTATCGGTTATTTCCAAAGGGTATTTGTTGCTTTAAGCTATGCTGTTGCAAAAGTTGTTTATCAAGGCGCTACGTGACTTTTATATTTTATCTCAAATTCAAGCCCAAGATAAAGTTCCAGATATTACAGTCACAATGTAATGTCAAATA
>BMAW01126276.1:0-27451 GCA_019974015.1 Nephila pilipes
AAAGGCGACGGAGATGATAAAAAACTAGATATTCAATTAAAATGTAATGAACATTGTTTGGAACACGGCAAGAAGAACGCTTGGATGCAAAATATTTTAATGTGTTAACCGAGTTTGTCCAATACGAAGGTGAGTCAATCGCATATCCATTCTACGCATTGGACCATAAAATCATTCCCAGGCCATAGGTTTCACCAAGTGTAATTTCTTATTAGATTGAAGACTCTGTAATCCCTATCATGTCTGGTGAATAGACTTTAAAATGAAACACACGATGTCGTCTAGCTGGACAACAGGTAGCATAAAATTCGTTGCCAATCGTGCGGCCAAATTCGTTTCTTCGTTAGCAGTCTCGCATAAGTAGATGAAAAGGCTTGATGTTACGAACAATATAAGAAAAAGACAGAGAGGTTACATTTATCAGCACAGGCATATATATATATATATATGAAGTGATTTCTCTGAACTTTAATCAATATTCTAATTTATCTCATATTTTAACTACCATAGCAATACTTTCATCATTATTTTGTGATCTTATTCCTTACAACTTTTTTTAATTCATGCGACCACGTGATATACAAAAATTATTAGATCAGCATTTCCCACGCTCTGAACTAATAGGTATTTTTCCTACTAGCCTCGCAGACTCCATAAAAAAGTACCCAAATATCTCCACGTGTGCAATCTGTGTAATCCTTACTTTAACTTCCCTAGAGAAACAAGGAATACAGGGGAAAATCAGACACTTCTTTCTTAATTCCTTGATTAGGTAGACGAGCGTTCGTTGCTAATCGCGATCACTTATTATTATTTAAAAAAATCATAATTAAATTACATAGTTTTTGCATTGTTCCAAGACGGAAGAACAAAACATGTTCTACAATTCAGTAGTTAAAAAATTACCTTAAAGCAGTATTATTATATTACAAATATATATAAACGAATATACACGATTTGGCATTTAAGTGTAACTAAGCAATTATATTCTAATCAAAAACAAGTTTTATATATATATATATATATATATATAATTTCTTAATAATATATTTTGTTATTGGCAATATTCAAGCTTATAATTCTAGAGTAACCCAGTTTAAGAGTCTACAGCTTGCTACAAATTTAAATCTATTATTCTCCTTCTAGAACTTTTCAAAAATTTTAGGCTTTTCTACGAAGATATATATATGTATATATATATATATATATGTGTGTGTGTGTGTGTGTGTGTGTGTATCCATACATATTTTTTTACTTGGTAATCAAATAGATTGAATTTATAATAATAGAAAAGTCCGTTAATTGGCAGATGCAAGACCGGAACCGAAAAGACAAATGCTCTGCAAGTAATCAAAAGTGTCCTGATTTAATCAAGATTATATGGTTAATGTTCATTTTGAAAGAGTATTGGTTTTAACTTAATTGTTTATTATTACGGTAATCTAATCAGTACAAATATGTTCTGAGTGAATTTATTTCATGCATTCAGTGCTAGTGGACATTCAAAACGTAATCGTGCTTTGTTTCTGTGAAGTTAAGATCTCTGATTTGAATTAACTCTGATTGCGTAAAGATAATATTCAAAAGGGTGTTAGTTTAATTAGATTAGGTTTGTCAGAGGGGAGAGGATCCAATGCATTAGGAAGTTATATGAACGTTCTATGTGTTTGAATACGTAACTTTGAATAAATTATCAGAAAATGAAAAAGGCTGAATCAGGTGTGCAATGGATATTTAACATTTAACTTAACAACAATAGATGCAATTGTTAATTTATAATATATGTGACATTTCCTTGCGTCTTTTTTTTTTTTTGTATTTTGCTTACGAATTGATAATTTAGCATTACTTCGAGTAAACAATGCTATGAAATCTGTAAGAATAGTGTTTTTGTGCGTAAATAACTGTGTTCTTAATGCATAGGTATGTAAATTTTAAACGTAAAAGTAAACTTTCCTTTAACAATGAGACATCACGGTAGCCCAGTGGTAATGGCTGTAGTGGTTTTCGTCGAGTGGTGGGTTCGATGCCACTGAAGCTGGGGCTGTCGCACGTTAAATCTCTCGAAGCTCAAAGTCCTCCAGTTGGCATGACGTAGAAGGTAGTAGCAGACGATACGAGCTCAGATGTCATCCTCGTCACTTAATCGAGGCTCAAAGTTAGGAGATCCGTCTCCAATAGCTCTGTTGTTGCTTCTAATATGGCGTTAATAAAAATAAATAAATCATTTAATAATAAAATATAGCTAAGCAATTGCGTAACATCACAGAGTTAATGAAAGAAAATGGGATCGAGAATTTTATTATTTTATTTTTTGTTAATGCAGAAAAAGAATTCTGAGAAATATTTAGAATAATTCACTAATTGATATCGTATCCCAAAATTATTTCACTCGTAAAACTATTAAGAAAGAGACAAATCATAGAATTTCCTATATATATATATATACATAGTACTTTTTTTACTGCAAATATATTCCGTTATTTTATTTCATATTGCATATAAATATTGTATTTTTATGGATTAATTTAATTACATGTTACATTAAATAATTATATATGTAATAATCTAATTATATATTACATTAAATATTTATGTATGTAATAATTTAATTAAATAAGAAATTACTTACATATATATAATTATCAATGGAATAATTTAATTCTTATTTAGTTGTCTAAATAAAATATCTAGTAATGGTGTTTAATTTATTTACTTTCGTACAAGTAATATATATATAATTAAATAATAAAACACCATTTCTGGAATTAATTGTAATATAATGTAAAAGAAGAAATGTTTCGCAGATGGGTTGTAAGAAATGATGTGAGAAAAAAATTAAATTATCATTGCATCACGATTTAACATCATATAAGAGTAAAATCAAAAGAAAACTGTGTTGGTGAATGAAAGTTAAATCATTACACCTATAAACTTAAATTTCTAATATTAATTCCCAAAACTCGAATTGTTGTTGTTTCTAACGTTTCTGGTTGATACTCTCTGGCCGACGTAAAAGCCCTTTTTTCACAAGCAACGCAACTCGTATTTTGAATCACCGTCAAATAATGAGGTTGATTTCTGAGTTGATGCTACCTTCTAGACATCAACTTGATACTTTCAAGCCACAACAAAATGAACTGACATCAGCTGCGGCAGCTTAACCATCATTGCTTAGAACTATCAATTTCGAGTCCACTATCCATCTGCAAAGTATCCGTTACAATACCAGTAAGATTACTGTCATAAGAAATAAAAGAGTGTTTCCTTAAAGTAAGAGTATTAGTAAAATTATTTCTATATTAGGAATGGTAATAAAGGACGGAGTATGTCACTTTAATATTGTCCTTCCCTCGTTCTCCTATTGTCTACGAAACTTGTGGGTGCAAAGTGTGGCTATAATGGCACTGTGACACATTTTATTTTGATCTCATATATATTTACTTTTTATGATCTTCAACATACACTTCTACTATATCCCTACAACGCTCAATGCGAATTTCCATTGCTCGAAACAGTGCTGGAAGTCTTTTGGCAGCTCTTTCGGGACGCTTGCCGCTTTCTCTTTCATAGCTTCAACGACTCGAATCTTGATTCTTTAAATGCGGATTTCACTTTAGAAAACAGATAGAAGTCTCATGGCTCAAGATCCGGTGAATGAGTCTGATGGTCTAACACTGGAATGCTGTACTTGGCTAGAAACCTCTTGGCATACAATGCGGAATGAGCCGGCGCGTTGTTTTGGTGGAAAGATTTGCCGTGAGGATTCTTTATAGAAGTCTTAGCAATCGCACGAATACTTCACTGACGGGCAGATCGAAAAAGAATAGTGGATTTTCAATATTAACACCTATTTTTGACATGGGGGGGTGAACCGGGAGTGAATCATGTTCAACATCTTCTCGGCTGGCTTAAAAACGCTCAAACCACATGAAAACACATTCACGTGATGAAAATTCATTGCTATAAACATCTTTCAATAAATTATAAGTTTTCCAAGTTTCATGGAAAACTTCAAAACAATTCATTGCTTACTTACTATTTTACCTTCGGAACAAAACAAAAAAAATACTCTAATGCGAATGGAGGCTACGGCTATACGGATTTGCTTATAGAAGCGAGAGGCACTGCATTCATAAGAAAAGGCTTCATACTAAATAGCTATTGGTCGCTGGCGCTCAGCACATTCGTACTTCAATAGCAGCTTCGGTCTCAATATTTAATAGCCACACCTCGTATGACGTTCTTTGGATCTCAAAAAATTATCGCTGTACTTTTTCCAACCAATTAAATAATCTGCGCCATCTTTAGAAGAGATTCACCGAATCAACCTATTGTTTAAATTGTTTCTTGATTTATTGCGTGCTGCGATGAATTCAGATATCATTGATGAGACAAATCGACATGGTAGTTTTTGTTTGCTAGCCATTTGCTTCAAATCAAAACTAAACAATAAATTATTAATTATTATCTTGGCACCATTCATCAAACAGAAGTATACAATGGCTTTAAATCCTGTCTTCATATTGCCCTCTGTCGTCAAACATAGGAAAATTCTGAACCACACTTTTAGATTCGAGTTCATTATCCAGCATTTAAGATATCGCTACACTACGAACATAGCAAGACAATTATCATATGGTACAGTGATAATGTGATACTTATCATACGGTGGGAGTAATATCATCCAATGATTGCATTGGAATCTCTGTATTGTAGCTATTAAACATTTATATAAAAATAATCAAATCTTACGATTTTCTTCTTATTATTGAACATATAACGATAGTTTTGTAGTCTTTTCACAATAAAGTAAAATTAACTCACATTTCACTGAGATTGACAAATCAACAACCAATCTTTACTTTGGTAGCCTCAAAGTTTTTATCAACATAGGACGTGCGTTTTATGTGTGTTCATATTAATGTTTCTTAATTATTTTTATACTGTTTCTTACAGAATTTACGTGCAATAAATTATCACAATAACTTTTAAAGTCCAATAAAGTAAAGTATTTTGAAAGTTAAAACTGAACGAGTTTGAACTTTGTTACTTAAATATTTCTAAAATTTCCCATGTATTAAATATTAATTCAAAGGGCAAAATAAATGTAATAATAATAAGAAGAAATAAATGTATATTTTTTTTGTACCAATATCTCTCGGTGTAAGTAAATGATTTTAGAAAATTATTTAAAATGTGTAAGAAACCTCATTAAAATTTTATTTCTTTCTGCTAGTTTGTGTAAAGATATATTTTTCTTTTTATCTCGATTAAAATTTAAACCGGGATAATAACTTTTCTTTTGCTCCGAATTTCTTATAACTCAATCAGTCTTATAGTCAAGAACATTAAACAGAAATATGATGTTTTAGAAAACACATGCATCTTATATACTAATGCTAATTATTACAAATATTTATAAAATATTATCGAATTAATAATTAATGAAATGAAATTATTTTATAGCATCATTTTTTTAACTCGCCGAATTCTTTAGTCCCCTTGACAGTCATTAAAGTTGGCCACGGAATTCTGGTTGAAAGTCTCTAATCTACATGCGCCATTTTTATTTAAATATTCATACTTTTCTCTTTATACTGTTGTAATTATACGACCGTGGCAACAATTATTGAAATAAGAAATTCACAATATTCCTCCCTCCTAAAAAGAAATATTTTTAACAATATCGCTAAATTCCATCACCCTAATAATTCATCAAAAGAAAATCACGATCCTATATCCAAGGCTACCATAATGAAACTGCATTCAATCTACATAACGAAAGGAAAACAATAGCTCTAAAACGGAGCCTAAGAGGAAAAAAAAGGGATGGAGGGGGTTGGAGAAAGTGTAATAATAAATCGATACCAAGACTGATGATGATTTGCAGAAAATAACAAAAGACCTGGGCCATTACGCGAGACATTTAAGTAAAGTGAAAATAACAAAAGACCTGGGCCATTACGCGAGACATTTAAGTAAAGCTTAAAAGAAAACTTTCCATTCACCAAGAAAATTGCGCTAGGGTCTTTCGAATGGCTTAGAATTGTCGAATATTGGATTTCGCAGACGATCTCGGGCGGGGTGGCCGAGGGTGGCCAGACGATTTTCTTAGGTGCGAATGCTATTCAACTAATCCGGGTTAAAAAGTGAGGTGCCAATAAAGTCGGCGAAGTGCTTTTTTGTTGCTGAGGTGTTGAGATTCCTATAAGAGGTCGGAATTTGATCACACAAAGAAGGGCCATTTGGAAGGGTGAGTGATAAAGGGGGTTGAACAATGGAATTGTTTTTGTACTGATCACTCGATGTGAAGTACCTATTGATGGTGTCACATACTTCAAGAAACAGTAGAATGAGAATGGAAAAGGGTGATTTGTGTAGTAAGACTTGTTGTTACGTTGTATTGTTTCGCAAGTTGATGTCTCACTGGTTTGATGTTCCTCCAATTTATGAACTTTTGGGCAAGGTAGCTGGTAGTTTCAAGATTCATTTTGCTCAAGATTAGGAGCAATTACTTCTTTGTAACTGGTTGTTCACCTTCCATTAGAGTTTAAAGTAGCAATTTTGTTCCAGTGCTAAGCGAAACCAATGGACATTGTTTCTTTCAAAATTCATTAAGATTAGACACAAATATAAATTGTGCTTACATGCCACAGAGGGAGATGATAAGGTGTTTCACAAACTTAAAAAATTTAAATATGACTTAATTTAAAATACTTTATAATAACCGAATCAAATTGTTTTTTTTTTACTTAGGTTGTTGGTTCACGGTTTTCTTCTTGAATTTTTTGCTATAATCTTTCTACAGTTTTCCACACCTGCTACTTATTTTATTAAATTATTTTGTATTATTTTACTCTATTCACTGATATCTTTTTCTAGGAGATAGTAAAACTTATTCAACTATGCAAGAAGTGAAACGAATTACATCTATTTTAGTTTTCATTTATACAAGAACACTTCCTTTTTGAATTAATCAGAAAGATAGATGACATATTAGATTGTATGGTTATGCTACAGCAAACGTATTTTTTTGGGTGGTAATTTTGTGTGGTTTAGATATTTCAACGCAGTTATTTGGGCACAGGCAATGATAATGATGCTCTGCGTTATGATTTATATTTATTAGTGCTTGAAAATTCCATCTTGTTTCTTCTACGAGAGGGTTACAGAAAGTAAAAATGAGGTGTTTCATAAAATTCTAAAGGTAATATGTTTTAAAAATATACAAATTCTATACATCCTTATATATATGTGTGTATGTGTGTCTGTGTATGTATTTAGTTCACTCCAGTTAGTTTTCATTCGGAATTTAAACAGAATTGTAAAAACTAGTTTAACATTTACTTGATAGATGGTACCACTAGTCAGTACCATGAGTTGCTCTCGTTAAACGCCCTCTTGTTTTAACAAAAAGGGAAAGCATAAGATTTAGGAGAAAGCAGCTCTCACCCTTCCCTTTATGAATAACTGAATTTTCTTCGTTGAGCTCCAACGGGCATTTGAACGTCCATCTTAGCATCGTAATATTAGTCTTTCTGTCTTTTAAAGATGACCTGAGTTAAGAATAATTTAATTTCTTGTAAAATTTCCCTATATCCTCTCATTATAAAAGTATCATTTCTATCTGAATTTTTCTCGTCTTTAGATTTAGTAAGTAATCTGAAATCCAGTCATGTAATCCGGCAAAAACTTCCCTGAACAATGAGCCAATATATATATATATATATATATATATATATACTGAAAATTTATGAAAGAATAATTTAAAATATTTAAAAAGACAAAAATCCAGAAAGAAATGTAAAAATGAAAGAAAAATAAATGAAAATATGGAACCCAGCAAGTCAAAAAGCAATATCGGGCTGAGGAACGAATAAGCGGGGTTAAACTAGTTTAATGGTACCAACCTTCCCCCTTTGCGACTTGGTAGGCTGAATTAGGAAATCCAAATTGCAAAAGAGTTCAATGATTAAAAGACGCAAAAAAGTTCAGCGATAAAATCTACAAAAATAAAATCTATAATTCTTGGTAGGCAGAATTAGGAAATACAAATTACAAAAGAGTTCAAGGATTAAAAGATGCAAAAATGTTCAGCGATAAAATCTACAAAAATAAAATCTATAATTCTAAAAATTATCAACAAATCAAAATATAAAAATTACTTACAAAAATTCAAAGAAATGAAGATTCAAATATGTGAGTAGTAAGACGGAATTTTCTTTAAGCTTCAAGATGGATATCACATACTCAAAATGAAAAAAAAGTATAACACATCATCACCATATAAATTGAAAAAAGATTTAAATCATTGTTTGATTGGTAATAAAATGTAAAAGGATGCAAACTATTGGTTGGTAATAAGTTGTATGGTAAAGGAGTATAATGGTCCAGAGAGTGAGTAAAAATGTAAGCTGTGTAAATGTAAATAAATAAATAAATTCTTCACGGCTAGACCACTAACAAGCCAACTTTGTGGACCTATTGTTGTGTGGTGGATTTGAAAATGGATCACGATTCGCAAAGATGTTTAATATATTTATGATGTATATATGTATTTAAAAAATTTATTGGATAATCATGATCTAAACGGTTTTTGAAGAATTTTTTAATATATATATATAAGTATGTATGTATGTATACACACACACAGATATATATATATAATTCATTTACGCTTATCATACACCATATAAAATAGATGTTACAAATCATATGCATGGTCACAGGAATTTATAATGAGTTAGGGTTAAATTAATTAGTAATTGTTGGAACTTCCATCTTCTTTCTTCTACGAGGCTTCCTCAGGGACGAGTTCTCCATACCTATAAATTTCAAAAAGTAATATACTTTAGAATAATTTACAAGTTCATATTCGCACAATAAGAATATTTTTGATGTAGTTGCCTTCCATTGCAATGCACTCGGTGAACCAGGGAATGATATTTGTTATGTATTTGACAAAGATAATAAAATACAAACTCCTACCGGCAATTTGGTGCATTGTTTCGTGGTTCTCTGGATATCATCACTGGTCAAAAAGCTTTATCCATCTATAAACACCTTCTATAAGATGTGAAAAAGAAAGAAAAAAATGTGAAAGTGGGGATCTGAACTGTGAAAGGAAGGATTGAGCCCGAGATCAGCTTAGGGGTGTTCACTGTGTGAGGATGGGCATTTTCAAGCAGCTAATACCCTCTCTTGTTTACATTTACGTTCCTTTATTATGTATCTCCATAAGTAACTATTTAAATGTGTTTCAGTACCTCTAGGTAACTACTTCCATCTGGAGTAAAAATTCAATGAGGATAATTTCTTTACTGTACAAAGACAGAGGCCATGTTTTTTGAGCTGAAGCAACGATTTTGAATATTTTTTTGCAAACTTGACTCTCCTGTAAACACTTCTAAGAATTTCCCCTTCAAGTTACTATCTCTGTATAAGATATTGTTTCCTCATGGAACTACAGCAAGAATTTTCAAGCGACTGAGGTAAACGATCTCGCGTTCCATTTCAAAGGGTTTGATCCTAAAAACAGTGCTAACAAATTTGTTCAAAAATTCTTTTAAGCACACAAGTGTTCAGCTTTCTCACTTTCTGTACACACTTCGTTGCTATATTTGGTTCTATTTTGTTTATGTACGTGAAGTACAGACCTTGACAACTTGGTAATTAAATTTTGTATTCTAAATTTTTTAAAAAAAATGGATCTTTTGAGTGAAAACATTCAACCAATGCATCTCTCAGTTCTACCTTAGCATTGTATATTTGCGTTTTTATAGTACTTATTTAGTCCTGTAAGAATCTAAAACGAAGTTGAGCAGACATGTAAATGTTAGAGGAATAGGAAAAATGTCGGAGGAGTTTTCCAATTAAAATCCCTAATTTTTTTTTTGTTGCCGGTAGTCTCCCATCTACCAGCCATTTTAATTTCATGAACGTATGGAATTTTTATTAACGTCTTTACATTTTCAATACTTGATGTATTTGAATGCGAAACGGCGCAATCCCGAGAGAGAGAAAAATAATGAATGTTTCTATGGAATTGAATATCCTCCGCAATTTTCGAAAATATATTAGAATATCTTAAAGAAAGAAAACCCACATACGAATCACTGAAACAAGTGTAAAATATTTTCAAAAATTAAAAAGAAAATTTATTTTTCCTGAAAACATTTTTTTTTTTTTTTTTTTTTTTTTTTGTGTTTACGACCCCCCCCCCTTTTATTTTTGCTTTCAAATAGATAATACATTCAAGATTTAAGAAAGGTTGAAAATTCCATGGAACTAACATTACTTTTAAGAAAATCAAAATGAATGGAAGTCGAAGGTCTTAGGGGTACATGCGTCATATTTTCTAGCGTTAGCATGTTGGAAAATAATACCCTTCGTGTTGATAAAAACGAACAGCTTTCTTCAAATTTATGTTTTTTTACTGTGTTATGTTGGCACAATGAACACCTTTTGTTAGGATTAAATCTGACTTTAAGCTATTATGTTGCTTTTATTGGATATCAAATCTTTTATCCTTTGACTCCAATGAGAATAACTAATATTTTAATAATCTTGACTTTTATCTCAAAAGTAAGTCACTCTTATTTCTGGACAAACCATCAATTTGGTACATGCCTTCAAAAATGATATTACTTATAACTATGTTATCTCTAATAATTGTTATCCCAATCTGAATTGTGTAATGCAACTAACGTATTCTTTAGGTACTTTAATTCTTTTTTCCGCTGAAAGGAATTCGTTTACTGAGAACTGTTTGCTACTTATTCATTGCGTTATTCTTTTAAGAATTTCTCAGTATGTGAGTTGTGTTCTCAGTCAAAATTTAGAATTTCGATAATGTCTTAATTCTGCCAAAATAAAGATACTTTTTTTAGTTTTAGATGAAATATCTTTATTTTGGAATACCGAAAATACACACTATTTTAGATACTCTTCGTGATTTTTCATCTTTCAACTCTTGATTACAAATAAATCAAAAAGTAGACGATTCTTTGCAAAATCTGTTGATTTCTGTCATTTAAACGTGTTTTGCGACATTTGAAGAGAGAAAATTAGAAGGCAAACTTGAAATCTGAAAACCAATGAAATCTTCTAATCTCAGAAATTATAATGTAATATTACTAATGATTTAAGTGATTTTCGAAAATAAACATAAATAATTCGATATAAAAACCAACGTTTTTAAAAACAACGTTTTTATATGCTGGCAAAGTTTATTAAAGAAAATTATTGAAATATTAGTTAAAACTGTTAGTTATTTTTAACTTTAAAATGTACTTAAAAAGAGACATAAAATTCTTTATACTCATAAAATCAAAACATGCATTTGAAAGTTTGTAAGTCATTCTATTAAAAAAAATGGGAACTAGAATTCAGAAAAAATTATTGTGATAAGACACGGCGCCAAATATTGGAATTTTTCTTTCTTGCCAATGATTACTGACTAAAAGTCAGCAACCCTTGCTATCTCGGAGATAGTAAAGGGGAGATAGTATCTCCCCTTTCTGAGTACAAAGGTTTTACGATACCTCATGAAGCGTGGGGAGTGCCCGGTGTTCCCAGAGGTGGAAAAATTTTTTTCCTCAATCCTAAAAGAGCTGAGAGGAAAGAATATTTTGACTTATTAAAACTATTGAAATATTAGTTAAAACTTGTCGCAAACGTCTAAATATTGCATTGTTAGGCGAGTACGAACGATTCCCAAAATTTCAAGCTCTAGCTTGATGGGAAGTTGGTTAAATTAACGATCGAAAATTTGATGACACACACACACCAAGTGAAATTCAGAAAAAAGTTTTAATAAAAAGTTACACATTATGCATTAAAATGGGAAAAATAATTACTTTTTCAAAGTCTCAATTGCATTATCGGTGTTTTTAAATGAATTAAATGAAAGAGAATCAAAATATTGCAGAAAAGGATTGCAATTCGAAGATTGTTGAGCACATTTCATTAACCTTTAAAAATATTTCGAAGTATTCATCAATTTTCCTAGTACTAAGAAACATTTCTTATTGATCTATATTCTTCACTTCAATTACGAGTTGACTGTAATTATTGTGAACAAATGTCAATCTTTTCAGTTCCAGAGCAATAAATCAAGAAGTTATTTCACATGTAATAATAGATTCAATCTTAGACTGAACTAAGTCTTGAAAATTATAGAGAAACTAAAAATTTATTTTGAGTGTTTTGTTATGGGAAGACGATGCGTTTATTTCTTATTGCTTCATTTTTGTGGATAAGCAGCAAAAAAATAAAGTCAGTTTACTGGCAATAGATGGTCAAATATTAGAGATTGTTCATAAGAATATCTTAAGCATTTTAAATACGTTTTTTTATTTCTTGTACTTCAGACTACAACCAAACGAAATATTGATTTCTCAGTTACTATTCACAATTCCTTTAAAAAGAAGAAAATCTAAAGAAAATATTTTCTTACTCTGAAGCAATTTCTACATTCCACCGGATCATTATGCACTGACAAATTAGTTTTCCTCTACCATTCCACATAAACTGTTATACCATCATTTTTATACAAGTCTTATGAAACCTCTGTTTCTTTCTCGTAATGGTAACTCAAAGTGTACTTAACAGACTTAACATATGCCCTTCTAAACTACATGAATGTAGAGCTGGTGCTGAGTAAAGTGTTGAACATATTTTTGGCGGATAAAAGAAAAAAGAAAATACTTATAAGTCAAACTCCTTGGTTTTTAAAATCAACTGGCCTATGTTAAAAGGCCAGTACAAAAAGTTCTTCAACTTATTTCCAGTAAAGCTTGCTTGATTTTGTAACTACATTGATTCTATTTTAGAACTGCATTGTTTTGATGTTGAAACTTCATCTTTGGTTTTTGTTACTTTATTGTTATTATAATTTTGTGACTTCTTCTGTTTTTGCTATTTTATCGTTTTTATTTTGTGACTTCTATGTTTCTGTTACTTCAAAGTTTTGATTTTGTAACTTCATTAATTTATTTATTATCGTCATTCGTTTTTCCCATCCCCGATATTTTTTGTAATTTGTGCTTAGTAATTTGTCTTTTGCTTTATGTAGTTTTGTTTTTAACTTACTTTTGTAAGTCCAGTGTGATACTTATGATGCTCGAGAATTGTTTCATGTGCCTTAAAAATAATAAAAAAAAACTTTATACATTTTTTCTATAAAACTGAATAAAATAAAATCTCTATAATTAATTTAGAATATAATATTTATTTACACTAAAACTGGTATACGGTTCTTCTAGTTCTGAAGGAAAAGCTTAAATATGCTGCCAGCAATCTTGCTTCCAATTCTTACAAATGAGTTATATACAGTGATTAACAGGAAAAGTGGGTTGATTGTACCAACAAGGCAAACATTATTACCTTTTGAACAAATAGTCACCATTCGCACATAATGTAACACAGATGGTGGAAATCAGATTAACTGCTGAAAAGGAGCTAAAATTCATTGTCCTTTAAGGACAATGGATCCTTCATCAGATTTGTTTCTGATAATACTTGAAGTAATTGGTTATGAAACACTTGAGAAGTAATATGATTAATTCCATCACCATTTGAAGTTTATTGCTGCAGTGGTATTTGAATAATGTAAAATGTTTTTTGATTTCCGTATAGTAACCTGTATAACAGGGAACGCCAACCTGTGGCTCTTTGAAGGATTATTTGTGGTTCTCGATAAATATACCCGAGTTCCCTTTTCATTTTTGTGCTTTTATATTTTTAAAAAATATTATCGTTCCGTATGTGTTTCAAAATGTTTAAATTACTGACAACAAATATGAATGACTAAGTGCAACGTTGTAATAAGTTTCATTTCCGTCCAAGTTAAGCATGATATGACTCGCGAACAAACATAAGCAGTGGCGTAATCGTCTGTAATCGACCGACTCCAGACCGATTTTGAATTTGTAAACTTTCTTTGCAACGGACAGTTGACATTGTGCTCTGGAGGAAACAATTTGTATCACTCTTGCTAATGATAAAATTTGTATGACGATTGAGTAGGATTTGATAAAATTTGTATTTATTTGTTGATAAAAAAAATATGACGAGAGAGAGAGAGAGAGAGACAGAGAACGAAAATAAAAAAAGAAAAAACGAGCCAGAAAATAGAAGTTCTAATAATGAGTGGGAGGAGAATTTCTTTTTTATTGACAATAACAGAAAAGCATTATGCGTTATTTGTAATTCTACAGTCAAAAATTATAAAGATAGCAATTTACGTCGACATTTTGAAACCAATCATCCTCAGTTTTCTAATCAGTATCCACCAAATTCCAAATTGAGATTAGATAAACTTAAAATCAAATTTAAATAAACAACTTCTTAAAATCAACTCAAAACAAACTTTCTTTAAAATCAAATTTAAATAAACAACAGTCAATTTTGACGACCTCTAGCAATCAAGATAATAATGTGGCTGAAGCCAGTTTAGTTATTGCCTGGAATATTTTTTTTGTTACAAGAGTTCGTTATTCTGTGGGTTGTCAAATCTGTGTGCTGTCAATCGTTTACTTTGATGCCAAAAATTATTTCACGTGTTAAGATAATTGTTGTAACTATGGGACAATAAATAAATGTGGAAATGAAACTAAAAAAATATATTATTCAAATATTATTCAAAGTATTCATTTTTTTTAATTTTGATTTTTCTTATGCCTTTTTAGATGCATATTTCAGAAAAAATAATGTTAAATATACGATATATTCATGAAATGTCAACATTGCCTCTAATAATTTCTTTGATGAATGGTGATATAATTTTTTCAACAAACGGAAAGGATTCGGAATTAATGTGGATGTTTTACTTTTGTTCAATATGTAATGAAGGCCGCGGTCATCTATTGGTCATAGTCGTTGACTTGTGGCCACCGTTGTTTTCGTCGAGCACGGATGGCACTAAAGACCTGTCGTGTAGCGGAGCTGATGCAAGTTAAATCTGCTGTGAAACCAAATACCCCCGTTGATATGGTGTACAAGTTTTGGAGAAGGAGGTGCCAGCTCAAATGTCATCATAGTTTCTCTACCGAGGTTCTTGACCGTCGTACATTCTGGAACTTTAAGGTTGAAATCACCATTTATAAGCTTAGCAAAACACTTCAGCACAATTCTTTCAGCTGCAGTACCTAAGACATTCACAGCTCATATATTATTTACCGCTTGTATAGCAATTTTGCTTTTCCAGTAGTAGAAAAGCATTAAGTGTCTGAAATGCACTTTGTTTTCTTCTATATTCAAAGGCGTGTAAAACTAACAAAAATTAACGTATCCCAAAACGTAACAGAAATCAATGTATCGTATTAATCTTTTTCCAAATATATCTAAGTACCGTGTTTTACTATATGTATGCATGTTATTAGTTTTAAATCGTTCTGATAAATTCAGATATTCCCTCATGCCACCTATCAAAAATCGGCACGAACTCTCCAGACAAACCAATACAATAAACTTTTGAACAACTTTTCTGAGTGAAGTACCGATTTTAAAAAAGAGAGGCATCGAATTCATATAGAATTTGGCAAAATAATAAAATTAAATATTCAAATGCAAATTTAAATTATGCACCTATCTTTCTTTCTAATTAAATAAATTTTTTACTTTCGTTTTAAATAACCAAATACGACAACGATTTTCTATAAGAAGTTTCTACACAAAAAAAGTCTATAATTTTTCGCTTGCAAATTTTTTTTTATTATTTTTTTTTGTTCTTCATGTGACATAATGTATTAAAAAAAACCATTATATTACGAGGGTAGATGAAATACAAAGTTTACATTTCATACAGTGTCAGATGGTGTCTATTTATTCTACCATATAGAAACCTTTATAAGTTATTTAAATTTTAAGCAATGTTTGGGCCCGGTATATTCTTTATATGCTTATTTAGTCCTAGACCCTTAAAGCGAAGCATTGCAATATGAAGTAAAGCAAAAAGTGATAAAACTAAGAAAAGAAAACAAACTTGGTTATGTGCTAAATAAGTACTTGCAAATATTTTTTTGTATTATGTTTATTGCGGTCCTTATGACCAATGTACAATTAATGTAGATTACTTCTGTGAACTTTTGGAGAAGTTTAACCTATTGCATTACTAATATTATCCCAGAAAAATTGTAATAAATTAAAGTTATTAAAAGAAACAAGATCTAATTTTTTTTCTCAGAGAGGCATTTCATACGGTGCGCCATATTTATTTTTGTGTAGATGGAGGAATCGTCAAATTAATTGCTTTTAACTTCCGATCTATTGAGAATTTTTTAAAACCATTTAGTTCATCCATTTTCAATATTTACAGTGGTCTGAAACACGCTTAAATCTATAGACGGAAAAAATAAAACACTAAAAAGCTCAATCCCTCTCACAGACGGTAAAGTGCACTCTACAACAACAAAAAAAAAAAAAAAGAAAAGAAGAGAAAAACAACGATGCACAACAAGAAGGATTTGTCCAATGGAGGCATAAATTGGTCTGTCAGAGACATTATACACATAATAGATAATGATTGAAATTTCAGAAAATCTGAACGATTTATTTCAGAGTTACATAATTACAAAGTAACAAGCTTAATAAGGTGTTGACCAACCTCTAGCCTGGAAGCAAGCTGCCACAAGACGTAACATAGAGTAAGAAAGCTCTCTGATGGCCTTCTGAAGTATTTCTTGCCAAATTTGCTCCAATTGTCGGGCTAGGTTATCAAAATTCCCTGGCAGAATCAGTGGCCTTTCCAGCATATTCCAGACATACTCTATTGAAGAGAGATCTGGCTGTCCAAAGAAGTGTTTCACAAGTTATAAGACAGTTCATAGCAGCACGTGAAGATGTGGTCTGACATTACCTTGCTGAAAAATAAGGCCAGGGTACTGCAAAAGGAACGGTTGCAAAACAGGTCTCAGAATCTCGTTGGCGTACCACTGTGCTGTAAGTGTGCATCTAATGACGACCAAAGGGGTGCGGCTATCAAGCGAAATGACTCCCTAGACCATAACTCCTGGTTGAGGGCCCATTTGGCGTGCAATAGTGAATGCAGAATCGGTAGCCTTCCTTAGATGTCTCCAGACACGTCTCCGATGATCGACAGGACACATTTGGAATCGGTATTCGACGCTAAACACTATACGTCCCTGTTCAACATCATTCCAATCAGATCGAGATAGGCGTCGCTGTAATCTGGCTCGACAATGTTCAAGGGTAAGTGGCAAGTGGCCTTGATGTCTATAGGAGCGTAGATTTCGCTCTATCAGCCGTCTGTGAATGGTCATGGTGGACACTCATGTGCGGTTGGCTTGACCTGATGGTGGATAACGATGAATCAAGTGCTGTGACAGCTGATCTGACAATCACTCTGTCTTCCCGATCTACTGTGGCCCTAGGTCGACCGCTACCATCATGACACTGAAATCTGTCATTGTCCACCCATTCTTGCGAGCATCTTTTAATAGCTGCATCGCTTCGACCCATATAACGAGAGGTATTCCGATTTGCCCAAACTGCCTCTTTCAATGCAATGATAGGACCTGTTTTAAACTCTGACAGTTGTTCATAATGAGCTCGAATCCGGTGGAGAAACCTTTTTTCAGTCGTTGAAAGGTATCCTAAATCGCAATGCAACAGAAAGTTGACCATCCGATTGAGAATCGCTTCTTTTATACACCTGCTGATTGCGTAGCTTTGATGCGATGTAGCTCCTGTTATTCCTTCATTGTACACCAAATTTAATAATTTCCATGTTCGGTCCAAAAATCTTTGCATACGAAATTTCAATACAATCTGGTAACACCTTCTTGGTGCATCATTTTTTTTTGTTTGAGTTTAATAACGGACTTGAAATTTGCGGCCGTCTGTCAACTGGCTGCGTAAGGCAATCTGAATCAAAACACCAAATCAGTATTGCAGACGTTCCATTGTGGTTTATAATATTTTTCTTCCCTAGTGCGATCAAGACTTCCCACATCCAAAGTTATAAAAGAAGGGTTAAAAAAATTTAATTGCCCACAGCACTTGAATATCTAATCTATACGAGTGGTTTGGACATTATCGTATTATCGTTTGTTTGAACCATTAAAAAAAGCTTTAGAATGAGAGAGATTCTTATCGAAATAAGTTGTAAATGGCATCGTAAAAGGTTGAATTCTTTTTTTCATAAATGAATTAAAAAATTCCCAATTAATTGGAAAAATGAATGATATAAGTAAAAAAGAATGATAAATAGAAATAGATTCGATTAAAATGAATATCAATGTGAAACAATTCAGAATTATTTTAACAGATTATCAAAATATAGTAACATCACTTGATTTAAATTTTATAACTATAATTCCTTGCATTACCAATTCTTTTTCACTGTATGAAAAATAAAAAAGACCATAAATTTAGCAAGAAATAATTAATCCCGCATCCCTCAATAAATGGAATGTCAATTTTAATTTTAGCGCACTTTGCACAATTGGCTAAGAATTGAATTTATCGATTACTTGCAAGCTATAGTGAATGTAAGTTTTAAAAAGAAGTCAAATGAATGAACCAAAATTAATTCCTTCTGTCTCCTCCTTATATGACTCAAAAGTCAGTAAATTAAAATTGTTTTTTCTTTTATTATTAAACTACTTAAGTATTTATTTCGAATGTTAATGTTCCATGTTTTCCCCTTTTGCTGATTTATCAAGGACTGGATCATTAGAAACCATGTTTTAGATTCTCTATGATTTTGATAATAGTTTTAAAAAATAAAAATTAAGAAATCGTTTCCTTTTGTCAGATTTTGTGTTCCAATGCTTAAAGTCTATCTTTTGAATAAACAGACTAAGACAGTGACTAATTTCTGTTTACATAAGTAATTTATTGTTTGTTTTCTATAGTACACCCCTCACACAAAAAAATGCATTAATCCTGTTCTAGAATTTGACGACATTTGGCTTTGCAAAGGCAATTTGGTCACCATTTTGGGCTGAACTCTGTTACGTTTTACATAACTCCAAAACATATTTGACACTGATTTATAAGTTAGTTTCGAAGATTCAAGTTTTCGTTCTCATGTTGTGCTCTCAATGAGATTAAGTGCCTATTGTTCATGGTTGCGAACTCGTGGACGGCACTGTTTCCGTTCACATCCTGTTGCCGCAAAGAGTGCTGCGGGGCTGATGCACAATAAATCTGTCTAAGTCCCATCTTCTATTATTGAAGTGGTGTAGAAGTTTGGATGAGAAAGTATAGCTTAGGTGTTATCAACATCACCTCAGTGAGGTTCAAAATTAAAATGAACATCCCCAGTAACCCTCATGTTGCTTCTAAATGCGCGGTTAATGAAACAAACAGACAAAAAAATTCATCGTTGCAAATTTAAAACAAAGCAATAGTGAAAACATGGAGTAAAATCCGGCGAATATGCCTCAAAGAAGACGGTCTCGTCTGCTAGAAAAGTTATTGTATAATTTTTTGGGATGTGAATGACACCATACTCCTTCATTGCAAAGAAAAAATAAGTTTCATTAGATAGTACTACAATAACTTATTCTGTTCCATTTCTTATTACGAATACTCCATTTTCCAATCGTAATACGGGAAGTTTTTGAACAATTCTCGTATATTTAGACTAGTATATTTACAGTAGTATACTTAGAGAGGTGTTTTTTATTATGATTTTAAGACCTTCGTCTGAAAAATCATAATGAAAAACATTGAATAATTTGATAAAACTTCTATTCAAGCTTTTGGCACCTCCGTTATTGGGGTTTGATCCAAGAAACTTTTGATATGGGCACAAGAGTTGTTTTTGGTGCCATTGGTGCTTGTGAGCTACGTTGTAATGTGACGTCATACATTATTTCAAAATGCGTTTCTTTCAGAATTGATTACAGTTTTTAAGCATGTTAAATAAGGGTCTAATTATTTTAACTTGAAAATATGTAAGAAGTTCTATTGTATCCATGTGTTTGTATGTAAAATACTGTTTGTCAGAAAACGTTTCTAGACGGAAAACCAAATCAATTTTTCCCCTTTCCTGGTATGTTTTCTTGCCCTGTTTCTAAACTTTGTCAAAACTTCTACATATACAATGAGACTTCACTATATTACATTGTGTTAATATAATCTTCTTCAAACAAAAGAAGTCTGAAACATAGCTTCGAAGTTAAATTTATTTTCTACTTTATTTATTACAAATGAGATCATGAAAGCTGTTTCATATTACAATGGTTTCCGAAAGCTAAATTTAATTCGTAAAATGTCAAAAGAATAAGTGTAAATATTGGTGAATTTGTCCTTATAACTAACGGAGAATCGTCTGGTGAAGCAGAAACATTGTCTTTATACAATAAATTATAGTCAACTTCTTCATGTGTAAAATACCTGCGCATGTCGGAACCCGGATAAACCGCTAACTCAGCACAGCAGTTGAGAGATTTCGTACAATTCATATGTCAGGATTATATGAAATTTATATAGTTAAAGAATCGAGATAAAAATCAACGTTTTTAAAAACAACGTTTTTATATAATGGCAAAGTATATTAATTATTATACATTAAATTCAAAACAAACATGATAAACACATAAAAAAATTTAATTATAATTTCAATTTAATCAATCATTTATGGAATATTTTTTACTAAAAAACTTTACAACACATACAAACCTTTTTTTCTTAGCTTCCAAATATTTTTGGATTACCAGATCTAACCGCGTGGAGGTGAGGTGAGACTAATTTGAGTATGATTGGCTAAGTGTAGATAAATCTACATGTATTACGCGTCATACTCTCCTAGACCCCAATACGTGGACAAAACACAAACGAACTTTATTATTCTTTAAAGAACATGAAAACATTGCACATAAATAAGAATAATTTTTTTTAAAAAAATTCTGAAGTTATTTTAGCAGACAAATATTTATTATATAATGCCTTATTAATATTTTCATAATATTTTTCTCATACTTAAAGGATAGTAGCCTATATTGCACCGCATCCTACGAATGGAGCAAATAAAAGGAATGGAGCAAATAAAACGAAAGGAGCCTATATTGCACCGCAAATTACGAATGGAGCAAATAAAAGTTCTGTATCTAATAATTTTTACTAATTCATGATTTCTAGTCGACATGCCAATTACTTAAATTCTACTTCCTTAGTACTTCTGAAATGTTGTACATCAAATCCTAGAAAACATTATTTCTAACTTTAAAATTTACTTAAAAAGAGACATTTGTGAGCGTATTAAAAAATTCATAATATAAAATCAAAACATGTGTTTGAACGTTTGCAAGTCATTCTATTAAAAATAGGAACCAGAATTCAGAAAAAATTATTGTGATATGACATGGCGCTAAATATTGGAATCTTTCTTTCTTGCGAATGATTACTGAGTAAAAGTCAGCTACCCTTACTATCTCCCCTTTGTGAGTAGAAAATTTTTACGATACCTCATGTGGCGTATGTGGAAATCCCGGTGTTCCCAGAGGTGGAAAGAAGTTTTTTCCTCAATCCTAAAAGTGCCGAGTGGAAGGGATATTTTGACTTATTAAAATTATTGAAATATTAGTTAAAATTTGTCGCAAATGTCTAAATATTGCATTGTTAGGCGAGTAAGACCGATTCCCAAAGTTTCAGAGCTTTAGCTTGATTGGAATTTGGTTAAATTAACGATCGAAAACTTGATGACACACACACCAAGTGAAATTCAGAAAAACGTAGTAAAAAATAAACAAAATTAAAGATGGCACCTATGCGACTAGTGAATATTATTGTCAAAGGAACAATTCTACAATCTTGACTATCATAAACCGAAGTATCTTAATTTCTGAATATGCCTCAGTGTGAGATCTCCAGAATGTGGCAAAGTTTTCAAAGAGTAAGAAATGTAAAACTCAGATCAGTACCAAGTCGGCCAAGAATCACAACCGTTCCCCAAGACCGATTTCTGGTAATAAAGGTACTACGTTAGAAGAACAATTGTGCCAGAGAGCTGGGATTAGTTAGATACAGCGCACCAGAATGTGCGTAAACTAGTTCAGATTGTCCTAAGTACTTCGACCCATATGTATGTCGTCGAGGCTTACTCACATTGTGAAACTTTTTCCCAGTGTGAGCGGATGTACTGAATTTGGACGCGTATATTATCCTGAGTTGTTTTTATTACAATGATAGCTGCTGATGAAATTTTGTTAGCTTCATAGCACACAGATAGTAATAAGGTTACCGTGAAATTTCTTGCATAATGAGTGGAAATGTTACAGATCTCATTGTTGTTTTCATCTAGTTATCTCTTTTCCGTAATTTAGCGGGAACTTATAACTGAAATGGCGCAAAAGCGAAAGTTACGTAATTCTGTCAATGAATAAGTTTTATGATGATATATATATATAAGATGAATAATTCTATCTTTTAAAGTGAATCACGCAATTAAGGATTTTTATGTAAATATAGCAATTAAGTTTTTCAGAATTTTTTAAATTGTGTGCATTTATCTAGATATTTTAATTTAATATTTTAAAAATTAATATTTCTAGTACTTATCATTGGCTGAATTGTTTAATAGGAACTCTTACAATTGTTGTAAATATTACATTAATATTCCACAAATAGTTCTTTAAAGTTTGTCCTCTAAAAAGTGAACGGGCTATTCGTGTTACCATCAGAAGTGGGTGACATTTTCAGAAGCAACTCGAGGGGGAAACGCCTGCCCCTTTGACGACCGTATGATCGTAGCATTGCGTGTGAAAAGAGGGTGAAAACTGTTGAGTATCTTCCCATCGTAGTATTAAACTCGCATATCAAATTTCTCAACATTCTGACTCAGATTTCCATCATTTTAACATAATTGCCAGCAATGCTTAACATTTAGATGACAGTTCATATTCTTAATTCAAATTCTAGGCTTAACTGACGGTTATATTTGTTAAAAACTTCATACTTATATTTAACTGCTGCAGAAAATCTGCATAAACTTTATTTTAGTACTAATATGAATACAATAGGCAAATACAAAGTGAAACCCTAGCAAACAAATTCATGCTGAAAGACACAATCATGTTTGCAAACACTCGTCTAGTCAATATTTATTAAATCAACAATAACTCCAATGCTCAAGATATATATATTATAAATTTACTGAGTACAATTAAGCATTCTGTCGACTAACTATAAAATACTAAGTACAATTAAGCATCTTGTCGACAGAGTAAAATGAAAGATATTAAAAGTTTGATCAATATTAATGAAACTGTCTGAATATATGGCCTAAAAGATTGTTTATTGATTCTAGCAGACTTTAGTCGGGCTTCGGCCACCAAGGCCGAAACGAAAAACCATAAATATTTCAAAGGATCATTTGAGAGGAGTATAAGAGATCGAGAAGCGAGAATAATAGAGAGAATTTCCTCTTGTCTTCATTTTTGTAAGAGGGATTTTCCATAAGACACGTCATAGAACATGTGGTACAGAATAAGGGATTCTTGGGAAATATCAATATAGACAAAGAATCTGGTAGGGATTATTTTGGCAGATTTGAGACCGTGGGAAAGTGGATTAAGCAAATTTTATGAGCGCGTGATCTAATAAATAAGAGGATAATTCGGAATGGAATCAAGAAATAAGAATGAACTCTTTACTTTTGAATTAGGGGGTATGGAGTAGAATAGAAAATTATATATATAAATTATTATTAAGAGAAGTTATTAAATTAAAGTTAAATCATTATATATATATATATATATATACTGCTGTTTGTAGAAAATGCAACACCATGAAAGAATCATCAGAATCAAATGAAATTTAATGCAGAAACGACTTGTACTGATACAAATAAATGATGAAATTTTCAAAACAAAAGAAACAAATTAAGCGTCCGAAATCAGTATTTGGTGCAGCCACCATGCGCTGCAATAAGTGCTGCTATACGACGTGGCATGGAGTCAAACAGATGTTGAATATCTGCTTGAGGAAGAGAATTCCATATCGCTTGTATGCGCAACCAAAGTTCGTCTTTGGAAACTGCAGGACGCGGATCACGAGCGAGACGCCGCCCAACCATATCCCACACGTGCTCAATAGGCGACATATCCGGTGAATAAGCAGGCCAAGGAAGAAGTTGCATGCGTTGTGCTGAACAGAAGTCTCGAACAGTCCGCGCAACATGTGGGCGTGCATTATCCTGCTGAAAGATAGCTCCAGGGATGCCTTGAAGGAAAGGAACGACTTCGGGCTGTAGCACTTCACGGACGTACCTGTTGCTATTGAGATTACCCTCAATTCGTATCAAATTGGATCGTCCATGATACGAAATCGCACCCCAGACCATAACTCCGGGTGTTCGACCACTATGTCGTTCAATAATACACTCAGGAAGGCAGCGTTGACCGGCATAACGTCTAACACGAACACGGCCATCATGGGTCCACAAATTGAAGCGTGATTCATCTGAAAAGACAACTTGGTGCCAATCAGCTCGCCTGTCTCTGTGCTCAAGAGCCCACTGCCGACGCAGCCGTCGATGATTCGCCGTGAGGGGAATCCTGTATAAAGGCACCCTTGCACGCAATCCACGGCGCAGCAGACGACGACGAATTGACGAAGCCGACAATTGTACACCTGTAGCAGTAGACCAACGTGCTGCCAGCTGCCTGGAGGAAGCTGTGCGATCATTCACCGCCATGCGGAGCAGGTGTCGATCATCGCGCTCTGACGTCACCTTCTGTCGTCCAGTGCCTGTTTTTCGAGTTGTTCGGTGCTCGTCGGTCCACTGCTTCCAAACTCGCATCACTGTGGAACTGTTCCGCTGCATACGAGCTGCTATTGCGCGATAGGAAAATCCTCCTTCTCGAAGGCCGATTATCCTCCCTCGTTCAAACTCCGTAAGTTGCTTGAATTTCTTATTCTTCCGTCGTGGAGGCATACTCAGGTCTCACTAAACGTTTGCCACTAACAAATAATCATAGACTTTTTTCAACGTCCCGCTACAGCACTTTATTTATACGCTTTCAGCATCAATTCAGAGGGCGCTGCGCGCGCCGCGCACGCGCGATGGCTCTGAAACTTTATTAATTTGCATAATATCCTATAATTGACATTTGCTGCGAATTTCATTTGTTTCTGATGATTCCTTCATGGTGTTGCATTTTCTACAAACAGCAGTTTATATATATAAATAATATGATCTATATTTTATACATTTCCATCAATTTATGAATAAAAAAATTATATAGTGGTAATGTTCTCAAGTTTTCGAGAATATTGCATTAGCTCTTCTTTGATGATACTAAGAATTAGTGCTCTTTAAGAAACCTTGATACAATGTTGTGAGCTTTTGAAAGGAAAAAGTGCACTTCCACTTTAATAAATATTTCGTTTTGTTTGAACTTGTCAAATGATCTCTTTATTTTAGTGTAAACTCCAATTCAAAGGCGTGATCCTGACAATAAATAAACGACTGACATTGCTATTAATACACAAATTTGAGCAAGCTCTTAGCCATGCATAGCAAGGTCTTGTAGCCAAGCATATCTCCATAAAAAAATTAGACATATCTTCTAATAAGAGAAAACATGGCGTAATTCATTCTTCAGATACTAAGTAATGGATATTTTTGAATACCAAAGTAATGTAGTTGAGACAACTAGACTTAGAAGTAAGTGGAAATAACTTTTATACGGATGGGAAATTTAATGAGTTTACAGATTCCTTTAATGATGAATTAATGTAATGTTCGAAAGAGTACGGACATGTCAATCTGCATGAAATTGCATTAAATAATCGGGGGCATATAGACGGAAGTGAAATTTTATAACAGAAAATAATAGAAATTTTAATTTAAAAGAAATATCAATTATTCCAATAGGATAAAAATAATTATGAGCTTTTCACGGGACAATAGGGAGAGAAATTACAACACTTTGGTTAAAAAAAAAGATATTGTTGAAACATCTATTAACAAACTTCATGGTTTGTCTGTGCCAAAATGTTTCGGAAAATAATCCAATAGATACGTGCCATGTTTTTGATTCGATTTGAATTTTAGATATTATTCTCTTTTAGACACTCTCGGATTTCCTAAGAAAACTATTAACACAGTCTGGTTGCTTTGTTAAATCTCGCTTTTGACCAAGTTTCGAAACGAATAACTTTTTTTTGAATAGTTATGCATGCACTTTTTATTTAATTATACTGATGAATAATTATGCAAGTTCTTTTATAACATCTGAACTTCTCTTGAGTATACGAGAGTTGTATAAAAATAAATCGTGTTAGGAATGGAAACAGGGGTATTAGGAATAGGATAGAGGGATGACAGACTATTAACTGTAGTATTTCCTGTGATCATTTCTGTTTTCTGAGACGTCCAAGAGTATGACACTCTTTCTCATTCCAAAAGAATCATTACCATTACTTACCTAGTCCATGAGACTGTTCCCTCTTTGGAAAGATGAAACCCATCGTTTTAATTTTTCTCGATTACCAGTGTGTTTCAGGGAATTCCGATTTCCCAGATCGTGACTATTTGATACAATATCACCATGAAGATGGCCAATCAAAATTAGACCTTCATATCAGCCAACCTTTTTGATCGATGATAACCGGTGTAAAAAAGGAGATTACCTAAGAAAATAATATCGTAAAGGAAAATAATTCCAGTGAGCTTTTGGATGTGAATTACCCACTTCCACTACTACACTCCGCCTGAAAAGAAAATGGGGTGTGAGAGAGGACATCTAAGGGCCAGTAGATTATGAAATTTTGAAATTTAACGAAAAACTCAATTTAGAAAGATACTGTCAGCAAATGGTTGATTTTAACAATTGCATTCTAAGAAATGAAGCCTTGATGTTCAAAAGAAAGCTACACTGCTATTACATCATGCTAATTCCAGAACACATGGTAATTTAGAACTATCGGAAAAATTCTGCCTAGGCTTCGAGCTCCGTCGCATCCACCATAATCTATAGACCCAGAATCCTCCTTGGACTAATCAATAATTTATTTCACTGCAAATTTTTTTTTGAAAAAAGAAATTCAGACCAAAAGCTAATATGTCAACGAAGAACCAATTCGAGTTATCTCGCGTATAAAGTCAAGGTAATTTTTTGCAAAAATGAGAGTTTTTTGCAGAAAATACCATCACGCTGGCAGAAAGTCAAGTAATCCAACGACATAAAATTCATATTGTGAAATAAATATTATTAAATGTACTAAATTATATTACTTTCTTTCATTTCACACAAATCGACAGAATTTTTCCTGTATACTTAATATCTGCAGCATTATAAATATTTTCGCGGTATTGTTCTTCCTAATATAACTTGTATTATGTATGAAACCATACTAGGTAATATGAAATATTTAATATTAATAACGTACACACACACACACACACATATATAATATATATATATACATACACGCACAGACACACACACAATATAGTAATACGAAGTACAAG
>BMAW01126279.1:0-39803 GCA_019974015.1 Nephila pilipes
TTTTTTTTTTTTTCCCTTCTAGCTGCAATGGCTTGGTGTGTAACAATGAGTGATGCAGATCGTACAAATGGGAATAAAAGACAAAATAATAGTCAACAGGGTGACAATAATGAACAAGGTGACATCCTCTTAATTATCTATTGAAAATCTTAGAAGAAAATTCAACTTTATGTAATTTAATTGTATTCCATAAAATTGTCTTGTAATAAATTGAAAATGGATGTGAATTTTTTTAGAACTTTTTCAAAATGCGAAGAAAATGTAATTGCAGAAAATGCCATTTCAAATTTTCTATTTTAAAAAATATATATTTTTTTAAAGTTCATAATGTTTTCAAAAAATGAAGAAATGTTTAAGAGAAAAATCCTTATATCTGTTAATCTTTAATTTCTAAATCTGTCTTTCATAGTTTATACTTCTCAAATCATTAGAAAACTGAAGTAAGACTTCTATGAAGAAAATTAATTGAAATTTTGAAAAATTACCTTAAGTTTGTAAAGTTCGTAATATGCTTCCTATTAACTGATGATTATGAATTTTCAATGAATGAATTTTGATTTTAAATGTTTTCAAATAACTCCAAATGCTGCTTTGTTTTTAACTTTCTTATATGCATTAGATGCAGACAGTATCGACGAAAATGGACAAAGAAGATGTAGGGGTCCTGGATGGACAGTTAGAGACCAAAGCGAATTTTTTCCCTCTCAAGGTGATGCCCATACTGAAGAAGAAGAAAGTAAGTTTATTTTTGTATTTAACATAAATAATTGAATGTAACTTTTGGTTTTTTAAAAGTACCAATAAGAATGTTGACTGAAAGATTTCATATTAAAACAATTTAATTTCATTATTCATTTATTTTGTAAAATCTTGTCAATTGTTTAAGTTGACGCAATTTTCTTTTGATTAATCACTTATCTTAGGTAATTGTTCCAGTACTGCTTACACCACCATTGCTAGGCCTTTTTTAAGTGTATTAGCATATCGAGTTTAGTTAACATGCTTTCTTTTCACTCTAGGAGTCCTCCATGGCTTAGAAAATTCTGCATTACTCTCTGATCTGTAGAAGGCTGTTCTAAATTTTTATATTTTTCAAAATGTGATTGTTAAAAATATCAGTTAATGACAATAGCTGTTAGAACTCTTACAAAACAAGGGCGAAACAACAAGAGCTAAATAAAGTTACAGAAAGCTATGTGCCAAATAGGAAAAATCATGTACGATTTCATACTTTTCATTTTTCAGAATATATTACGTTTTAATGAAAATGATTGAAGGAATGTTTCCCAAGTACCCTTATTTTTAATTGTTTCCAATATATATTTTGTTACTAGTAATATTATTTTGCATTTATCTGTGTTTTATATTCTTAAAAAATAAGATTTTGACTGTAAGAATATTAAATTTAAATAAGAAATATATGGATGAGAGAGTGGTTTCCCCCCCCCCTAAAAATCACCTTTATTATTATAAAAAAGTTTATGTAGTACTATTTGAAAAATCCTGATTTTGTCTTATTTTTACATATTGTGTTGTACAATCTCATCCATTCATATACTATCACTAAAAATTATCCCTCAAGTTACTAAAATTAAAATGAAATTTTAATTTTTCTGATACAAAAACAAATTGATATTTTAATCATTGACAGTTAGCCTCTGAGATATTTGAGTCTCAATATTTGTCATTTAAATAAATATCTCTTATGTACTTCTTATTCTTGATCATAAAATCATATGAAAAATTTTCAAAAATTTAATAGATTACAAATGTCTATTATAAATGTCAGGGAATTTTCATAAAACTTTTAGACATGTAAATATTTTAGTTCATTTTTGCAGAAGTGGGATGCTGATATAGTGATACATTTTGAATTTAAATTTTGAAAAATAAAAATCTGTCATTTTATGAAAACTTAATAATAAACTTTGAGAAATTTTATATCTTAAGGGAAATTTTAATACTGATCGAAAAATTTATTTGTTCTTGTGTATGATTTGTATTAATTATATATTAACTTGGCTTATGTTATATTTTTTTTTAAATTTTAGATAATCACTTTGTTTCACTATAAATTTTATATGTTAAATAATTATAGGAGGTGTAAAACTTGGTCTAGGGGACTTTATTTTCTACAGTGTCCTTGTTGGAAAAGCCTCATCGTATGGAGACTGGAATACTACTTTAGCATGCTTTGTTGCTATCCTAATTGTAAGTAGTTTTACGGTATATCAGTATATAATGTTGGTTTTTATTTGTGATTATCATTAGTAATAGGAGTCAATAAGTGTATTTGAATTTATTATATCCTGTTAAGAACGAAATGTATTTTCTATTTATGCATATAATTTGCCTATTAGGTATATGATTACGCAAAAAATTTTAATAGTGGTCAAAATTTTGAAATTTTGTCATATTTAAAAATAAGTTATCCTAATATGATCCAGTATGTTTTTTAACAAATGATAATCACATTCACATGCTTATCCCCCCTTATCATAATAAGGTATTCCAATTTAATTAAATTTAAGTTACATTAATTTTGTTATTTAGCATGGTATAATATATATTGAAATGTAAGTGAAGAAAATTTCGTTTCTGAACAACATAATTGTAATTTTTATTGATATTGTTGATTTTTTTATTAATATTTAAATACTAAAAATTAAAAATTTGTGATATGCAATAAGACGAAACAAAAAAAAATGCTTTAACTTTCATGTAACTGAAGAAAAGAAGCTTGCAGTTAGCAGTATGATGCTTTTAAAATTAACTGTTTCTGAAAAAGTAAAAGTATACTAATTCAATGTAAAAAATAATTATAAATGATTATTAATACATAGTGTGTGAAAATAAAAATAAAGTTTTATCTACAATTAATATTTAATTTTGCTTTGTATTATTCCATTAAAATTTGTGAAGCTTGAGGCAAAATTTTTGATTTTACAAATATGTCTCATTTTGTTCATTGATAATTTCTACTTCCATTTTAGGGTTTGTGCTTGACTCTGCTATTGCTGGCTATATTCAAAAAAGCTCTTCCTGCCCTACCCATTTCAATCACCTTTGGATTAATTTTTTACTTCACTACTAGTTCTCTTGTTCAGCCTTTTGCAGACAGTCTTGCTAGTGAACAAGTGTATATTTAATGTTCTCTCTATTTTTTTTTTTTTTTTTTTTTTTTTAAATTTCTGTGTGAATTGTGACTGTATATATAGTTTCATTCATTTTTATATGTGTCAATCTTTAAATGGATCCATTTAATTTATTATTTGTGATGCTGGTCATATATTAATAAACTGATTTTATTGAGTTCTGTAAGCTTATATTTCTTGTATAAGTTGCAGTGCTTGTTGTCGATTAATTATCTGAAACTATCCATTTTTTGAAGGGGGAAAATATATTTATCATTCTGTTAATGATTGTATTGGATTATACAGTCCATTTGCTTTTAATCATTACAGTAAATGTAAAGTGTATGCATCAACTAAATGAATAAAATGGTGGTACTGGATTGATGTTTAGTATATTTTAAACTGAATAAAAGTTATGTTAATTTGTTAGAAATAAAAAAAAAGGGGGGGTATTATTTGTTTACGTTTTAGAAAAGGAAATTAAGAAAAGCAAGGTTTAATTTGACTTTTCTTAATCTTGAATATGGATATAATTTTATATTTATTTTGAAAATTTAATTATTATTTTTTCTTTTCATTGTAAGATGTATTTACTAGAACTAAAGAGTCTAATTTGATAAGATTATATTTTTTAAGATAAGCAGCTTAAATTCATTCCTTATATACTATATATGTAATAAAGTCCTTATATAAATATGATTTAAATATTATCTTTGCTTATTTGTATTTCTGAAAGTGTTGGAAATGGACAAAAAAAAGCATGTTTAAACAGAAATATTTAGCTGTAACTGATAAACAATTTTTATCTAATTTATATGAGAAAAATGGCTGTATAAAATGATGGATTGTGTTATTGCTTATCTAAATATTAGCTTCAGATATCTATTAATGACATTTGAAAGTATATATCCTCAAACTTGTTTACAATTTTGCTCATTTTAATTTTTTAATGGTGAACACATTAAAAAAAGATGCACTCTGATTGAAAAGATAATTAAGATTGAGGAGATGAGGTGTTCGACTGAATCTTTTTCTTACATGAACATGGGGCCATAGAGATCATGGTCATTAACTTGTTGCTTCTATCAAGTCATGGATTCAAGTCCCAATACCGCTAAAGACCTACCATGCAGTGGGACTGATGGATGTTATATCTGTTGAAACTCATTGGTGTGGTGGGGAAGTTTGGAAGGGGTAGCTGTCAGCTGAGGTGTTAACCTCATCATTTGACTGAGTTTTAAAATTACAAGGTTCTTTACCAATTGCCCTAATGTTGCTTCTATGTGCAACATCAATAAACATTCAATCGTTTAAATGAACATGTTTATTTTAAGTTGGATGTGCTTGAAGAATTATGAGCAAATAAAGGTAAGTTTGTTAACTCATTGATTCCTGAAGTATAACAAAAATTTATTTATTGAATATCAATTGAAAATAACTACAATTGAACTTAGTTTAACACACTCATGCCCTTTTATAAACACGCCCTGATCGAGTTATTAGAGCCACTCCACCTATGCTCGCTTTTAAATTATTTTCTAACTGTTGTATTTTTTCTCTGAAATTAATTTGCAATGGTTTGAAAGAGTGTTGATTTTCGATCTTGAGGGTGCTATCTAAATAATTCACTTCTGTTGCATCATCCTCTAGTTTAATTTCAAGTGGATTTTCTAAACATTCCAGTTTTATCATATCGTGTATTAGATTGTATTTTTCTGGAGATTCATTCATGATATCAATGTATTCAAGTTCATTGATATTTTTTGTATTAATTCTCTCTTTGACATCTCCTTGTGAATGACTACAAGTTGATGCTATGGGAGATTGTTCAAAAGAATGTGTCTCGGGTGAAGGTACTTGATCCAAAGAATAAGCTTTTGTTTCTGGTATATCATCTGTACTTGTGTTGAACCACCTGCAATTAAAATATTTTTATATTATTCATTAAAGAAATCTGTGTGTTCCTTTCTCTTTTACTTTACCTTACTAATAATGTAAGAAGACTTAAAAATAGTTCAATAATTACTTTCCCCCCTTTTTTTAGGAGACTTGGTACCCTTTGAAAAATAAAAGATGAAAGTATATTTTCCAATTTTTGACAATAACTATCTTTTAGTCATTAGAAGAAGGCATTATTAAGAGTTGATGCTAATAAAATCATTTTTATTGCATAATTAAAGTGCTTAGTGCACATTCTTTATACAGGGTGTTTACAGAAATATATTCCACCTTTGAAGCTGAACTAAAGAAGTTAAAACCTTTTTTTAAACAAATTTATTTAGAAATAACACTTTAAAGTTTATAAATATTCTATGTGTGACCATTACCAGGAACACGAATGACATACAGTCGATAAAAGAATTCATGCCACACTTTCTTCAACATGTTCGGTGTTGCAATTTGAATGTCTGTAGTTCAAGTTTTCAGTTTGTCAATGTTCGTTTGTAGTGGTGAAAATTACACTTTATAAATAGCCTCAATGAAGAAATCAGGTTTTCGTGTGTTCATTCTCTCATAGCACAAATTTGTCATTTAAGACTCCACAAACAGATACAATGTCATAAAACAATTGAGATTTTCAAACCACATACAAGTTTTCATTGGTACACAATCTAACCCAGAATGATAACAACATTTTTGCAAGTTTCCTCTGAATGAAATCGACAAAACGATTTTTCATATCTAAACTTATCTTCAGCGATTAATCGACATTTCATTCCAACTATGAAGTCAACTGACACAATGCTCACTTATGGGGTACATGTACCCTTGAAGTGGGAACTTCTTTTTACATCAATTTATATTATTACTGGCATTACTTATGTGGATATACTTTTGATTTGACAATTTTCACAGAAGAAACTGAAAACTTCATTTTCCATTAGAATATGAGTTCTATTAATGACTGGATATCGTTAATATTTCTGAAAGTGGTCACATTGTGAGCATTTCTAAATTTTGAAATATTATTTTCAATTTAGCTTCTCCCAAAGGATTGTAACTGCTTTAGTATTGTAAGTATATTTTTTTTAAGTTGGGATATTCCTTTGTTCATCACCCTGTATGTTGAACACTTATTTGTTAAAAGTAACTGAAACAGAACAGCAAAAGTGAAGGTCAGTTAAAATATATATTTGTAACCGTTGTGGAATTCCATTTTGAATGATAAAGTGACTCATAACTTCAGTAATTAGGTAAATCTTTACTTACAATTTAAATTTCCAAAGAGAATTGTGTAAAATAATGTAATTCTAAATAATTACAAATGTCACTTACGATATAATCTTTAATTCAAGTGTCCATACAGAAATGGTATAGAAAAATCAATTAAAAATAAAATTCATATGTGTGGGAATGAGTACAGTTAATAAGAATGATACTTACTAATTTTTATTAAAACAACAAAAATTTTGATGTTTTAAAATTAAAGGAATTTTGAAAGATATAGAAGTAAAGGAATAAATATAATTAAAATCTCAAAAGTAGTAAAAGAATAAATAAAAAAAATGCCGAAATAATCATTTAAATATAGTTCTTTAATTAAGTTAGAAAATTCAAAATCTGATTTTAAAAAAAAATGCAAACCAACATATGTTGTTTACCATATAATTTAATTGCATGTGTGGTCTGTTACGATTTTGTGAAATACAAATTTGCCAGATTGGCACCTTTGGTGCTGAACTTTTGTCAAGTTCATTCCAAATATGTAAATACCGTACATTTTACTATTTTAAATTATAGTGAATTGAAACTCGTTAGATAACTGAAGTCTTAATTATGTATGAAAATTCATTACCTGTTAGAAGTCCATTCTAGAGTCATCAAAAGAATTGCCAGCGCCCAGTGATTATGATTAGAAATAATGATACTTGTAAGATGAAGGAACAAAGGCCATACGAAGTAGTTGGCTAATAAAGTGCTACACACCTGGAAAAAATTGAATTTATTATTCCACAACTAACAATCTTTATTGACAAACAAATTATTTTAATATGTATAATTTATAATTGCTGATATTTATGTTCTTTTTTTCAAACCATGAAACTTGGATGCACAAGCTAGAGCTGTCGGTAAAATTTCCGTGGTCCAATCCCAAATATGGACTAGCAAATGAAATCATGAAAATTGTTAATAGAAAATAGGAGCAAACGCATCTATTCAAAACTGAATTGTAATATTAAGGATTCACGCCATTATTTACATTAAAAAGTAATTTTATTACCTTTGCTTTAATTTTAGCAAGCTTGTCTATTATTTTACTTACATGCAAGTCTATATTATAAATTATTTCATTTGGAAAAATCATTATTTGCGTTAAGTTGGGCAGTTTTCATGTTTCAAAAGTTGGGGTTTGGTTGCTAGTTCTTGACTTTATTATGGGAATTGTTGTAAATCAATCCCAACTAAATAACCATTCTCAACATATTACTATTCAACTTCAATATACCAATGTATAATACGCCCTTTAATGGCGAGATGTGGTAGGAGAAAGTTTAAAGAAACTCGACTGTCGCACACATCGCTTAATTAGGAAGTCTGTCGCCAGTAGCACCAATGCTTATGTGCGACGTTAATAAAAACTAAACTAAGCCAGTAGCACCAAAGCGAAATTGATTCAAACTAACACCAATCTTCAGAGACTTGAATGAGATGCTATAATCCAGTGGTTCTCAAAGCGGGTTCCACGAAAAAATTTAAGGGTTCCGTGAGACAAATTTTATTTGATTAAAAAAAGATTTTCCATTTATTTTAGTTTATGTTTTGTATTTTTATTAATTATTTCTATGATGAATTGATTTTTTTTTTTTTTTTAGTTTTGCTTAATTTAATAAAATCTGAAATACCAAAATAATACTTGTTTCATTTAATATCAGATATTAATTTTGAAAAGTTGTTCATTAAAAAATATTCAGGGTTCCGCGATCATTGGCAACACATTTTGGGGTTCCACGATCAAAATAGTTTGAGGACCACTGCTATAATCCATTCTTTAATGCTGGTAGCTTCAGGAGAGCTCGGAAGAGCAACTATAGTTTTATAACATTTGTTTTCTTTCATATTCTTATTTCATTAGACTGAATTCTCACTTTTCATGTTCAAGAAACTTTTTGAAAAACATTAAGAAACAGTCACTGTCCTGCTTCATTCAAAATTTTTGTTTTATGGTAAAGTTCTCGACTCTTCGAGGCCAGATGTATCCATAAAGACAAAAAAGTTACCAATGCAGCTCTTCGTTACACAAATGACAAAAAAAAAATTCATTCCAATATTGTCACTCTTTTTTCTCTCATCAATTAGCTTTTGTTTCCCATTCAATACTTCTACTTTCACTTTAACTACAACTTTCTGCACCAACGCTCACATCATTCATTCTGCATTCGCAGCCGGTACCATTCTTATTTTATTTTATTTTGCATCAGCTTTTGATTAAACTCAGTTCATTGTTACTTAGAATATTTGCGTGGTTAAATATTTTCAAATTTTATGCAAAAATTATCCATGCAAATATTCTATGTAAATTAAAAGTGTTTGTCATTTTTCCATCTCTTTGAATACACTGTTTACAGCAAGCCATGACGACAGCTTCGAACGTTATGTTGATAGCAATCAACGGTAGAATAATTTGTAAGTAAAATGCCAAATATGATAACTCAAATGGAAATTAAGTGGAAATTAATACCATGAAAACAGTTTACGTTTTTGTAGTAGTAGAGTAATAAAGTTTATTGCTTCCAACTAAAACTAATTATTATCGACATCAGAAAATAGAGCTGATGTACACACTGTTGCATCACATCATTTATTGATGTTGGCCCCATCCAGTATATGTCTGGATTTACGCCACTTTGAGGAAGAGATCAGCGATGAAGTAATGTATGCTAAATTTCGGGTATGTCGATTGTTGCAAGCAAGTCTAAACACTACACACATTAAAGTTAGTTAAAAAAAAAAATCGAACAGGCGTATTCCGCAAACTGTATGTATTATCGGAAATAGTGCTTCTCATAATTATACGAGCTGGGGATTTTTTTTTTTTCAGAAAAAGGCATTCTTTTATACCATGGATGAATTATATAAAATTCATAATTATTGGTGGAGAAATTTTTAAAAAAATCCATTGACCCAAAAATATATGAACAAATAGAGTTTTATCCATTATAGTGCAAATTTCGATTCAAATCGGGAATAGGGTGTCCCCTAGGAGATTGGCGACTTCCTAGATATGTTGCCAAATGTGTGTGACTTAAGCATTGAGTATGCTTAGGGTTACCATGACCTAAATCGCCAATTATCGCTCCCAAAAGTCGCCAATCGCCTAAGGGACACCCTATTCCCGATTTGAACCCAAATGTGTTGAAAATTTGAGTCCATAAGTACATACTTATGCCCTCTGATGACTTTCCACCGGGTATCCAGCCTAATAGTTGACCCATCCGTATTGGTAGTTTATCTAAATAGATGCATGAACTGAAGCGTTATCCTGCGGAATATCCAGTTTTCACCTTCTGAAACTTTTAACAATTGGAAGCAAATGAGTCTTTAGTGTATTTTCACGATCTTCTGCACATTGGCGATCTTGCAGGAAACATATATCACTTGTACCCTTGAAACAGAATGCAACGCACCCTACACTATATGATGGGACCACCTACTTGTCGGCAAAAGAAAGAGCAAATTTCGCGTCGAAAGTCTTGCCAATAATAGGCCTAACCATCTTGATCATCCATAATGAATTGCTTTTCATACTAAAGAGAACAAGAAACCATTGATTTTTCTAATATATTTGTTTTCTTAGTCCAAAGCTGTCGTCCCTCTCTCTTATGTGCTTTGATCATTGGACTTCTCATATGGCAACAAACGTGATATTTGCTTGTAAGAAACAATGAACTGTAAATCTAGATACTAGGATGGCTAAGTTGTCACAAATTTGACAGACAGATATATTTTGACCGAAAGCTGCTCGCAAATGCTGGATAGGGATGGAATAATGAATACAGTAACATAAGTGTAAATGATAATTATTCAAAACAGAATTTGTGTGTGTATGAAGACAGACATTTCTTTGGCATTAATTTAGTAATTTTTCATATTAATTTGTTTGTACTGTGATATTTTGTGAACTACAATATATATATTCTTAGAATCCAACACTGACGAACCTCTTTGTACGGAAGATTTGAATAATAATTATCAAAAAAAGGGTTAAAAATTTTCGTGACTAATCTGTTCTTTGTAAACCTGTAAGAACAAAAAAAATCTTTTTCGTGTTATCCGTCATACATTTTTAGTCGAATCCTATTTAAGTCCATGCCTAGTGGTCATAGTCACGGCCGGGACTTTCGTCGAATCATGTGTTCGAGCCTTGATGCCACTGAAATCTCGCCGGGACTGATGGACGTTAAGTCTTTCGAGGCTCAAAGTCCTCCTTTTGCCGTGGTGTGAAAGTTAGAAGAGGGAGGTGCCAGCTCAGGAGTCATTCTCATCACTTGACCAAGGTTCAAAATTACGATTTCCATCGCCAATATTCCTCGTGTTGATTCTATTGTGATGTTAATAAAACCAAGCCAAATTGGCGATGGAAGATAAAATGGCGTCAACCGTTGGCAACCCTTTTAATAGTAGATATCAGTTTATATCCGATTTCACCTTTGTTGAACGTGTTTTTGGCATTGTTTGGCATCCTTTTTTTTCATCACCAAAGGCTTTGACGACGGAAGTCGCTCAAACATTTTTCAAACAACAACGCATTTTTAAAATGCTCTAAAATACGTCAGTATATATCACACACATTTGAGAGGATTTCTATTACTACTTCCCTTAAAGGGCGAGTACCAGGATTTGCCCTATTTTCTTTTCCTCAATAAAAGTGGGGGAGGGGGTGAATCTTAAGGATCACATGTCCCAAAAAGCATGTTGCATGCATAAACCTGATGCATTAATTGACGCGGATAAAAAGAAGCACTATACAGAACTATTTCGTGTAATACCGTTTCATGTCTTAAAAGAAACGAATAACTATAATTTGGTGATGCTATGATAGCAGCTTAAGCATTTTCATCAGGGTACCTATCATTACGATTCTAATAACTATTAAAAGAAAATTTTCAAAAAATTGCTTACGACTGTTAGAGTTTTCCACAGTGAATTCAGACCTGTCGTACCATGCAACTTTTTATGGAGAAATCGTACTAATAACACCAAAAATACAACTTGATTCGCTACTCTTAATAACACTCGAATCCACGACTCCAATTCAATAGATTCAATTAAGATTCTCCATTCCATAGTTTTTAAGCTCTTGTAATTATACCATACAAATTTTTAAAATAGGATAAATTTTTGAGCTAAGCATGATCGAAATATTTAAAAAATTCCTTATTTAATTATGTCATTTTTATTAATAATTTCTTATTTATAAAGTATGGTATTTGAGATGAATTTCATCTGGCATGATCCTCGCGCATATTTATATTGGTACATGATCTAATTTACTTTTTCAATAGGATTAATTTTATTGAAGTTGAATCTGGCCGACCACCGATTTCCGCAAGACCCAAATGTTCGCTTTATACAAAAATACTTCGATATTTCAACAATATTCAATTAACGAATTTCGTTCCAGTGTGTGTGATCTAGCACCTTATTCCACTTATCGATTTCACTCTGAAGTGGCATGCGCTGCAGCCGAGTGGTCGAGGTCACGAGCTCATGGCCGGCATTGTTTCCGTCGAGTCGTGGGTTCAAGTCCTAAAATACATCGTGAGCGGAGATGATGTACGTTTAATCTATCGAGTCTCAATGTTCTCATTTTGGGATGATGAAATGTTCAGAGAGTGGGGTACCAACTCAAGTGTCGTTCTCGTTATTTGTTTAAGGCTCAAATGAGGAGGTCCATCGCCAATAACACAAGTTCTTACTTCTAAGGGGGACTTTAATAAACAATCAATCAATAGTTTCTCAGCGATTAATGACTAGTAGAAAACTTCTACGCTGTGGAAACCAAGACATTGCCAGTGCTGAAGATATATGCATCTCTTTGCTCCGATTGGATAGACTTTAAATATATTTTATCAAGCATCTCTTGAGTTAGCTCATTAGTAATTCTTCTCTGTCTGTTCTTGTTATTTATTACTTAGGGAGTCAAATTATTTATTCTATTATAAATGGGTAATTTAAAGTAATGTTTTTATAAAATGTAGTTAATTAGCCAATAAAAATTTTAATTTTGTTTAAATTGATTCCCCTTCCATTATTAAGCTTTATTAGTTAATCAAGAAAATACGCAGTCAAGAGGAAGAAAAGTCGAATTCAGTTACAATGTTAATCGATTTACGAGTATTATTCACTTTGTTCGACATTAAAGTTCATCAGTTAATATTGCTGCGTCTGTAGTTAAACCTCTTAAACGCGTTTGAACTATCGTTTAAGAAATCAATTTAAATCAACTGTTACAAAATCGTTCGAGTGATTAGACTAACTGAAATTAGAGGTTCTATTCTTAAACCCTCTTCCGACATCGTCTAGGATAATGAATGGCTTGATTCGATGTCTCACTCACTTTCACTAGTTCTAACATCTATTAACTAACTTCCAGCAGTCTAACTCCGAGTTTTCATTTCATCACTGCTTTTGAATATAATTTTTATTCAATTTGTTCACAACATAATTTCAATATAATCAGAATGCGTTCCGTATTTTTTATTGGAAGGGATTTCGTTGTAAACTTTTCGAATAGAAAGGTCCCCAAAGTTAGTATATGGAAAATCGCAATGTAGTTCAACGTCATAAGAAGACGATGATGACACCTGAGTTGGTTCCACGTTCTCCTAACTTCTTCACAACTCTGTAGAAGGTTTTAGGACCTAAATCAAACTTAATGTGCAGCAATCTCCAGTGTTTTGCTCCAATATTCAGTCATCAGTAGGCAAGGATTTAAAGCAAGTATATCAAACTCGCGACTCCCAGGCCGAATGAGGCCATTTATGAAAACCTTTTATGAATGAGTATGTCTTTGTGAAAACTACGTGGGAAATAATACTAAATGAAAAATTCCTGATTGACAACGATATTTCTAAAAAGAAGTAAGAATTGGAGTATTTTTGCTGTGTCATAAAAGATGAAATAATCTACGTGATATGTAATGATGTTATCAGTGTCCACTACTTATATAACATGATACGTCACTATTACGACAAAAGCATTATGATACAAATAACAAATGGCAGAATTTCTTCTACCAAAGAGAAATTAAGAAAAAATGTCCAATATAACTTCATATAGAGTGGCCTGGGCTTTTATTTATCAGAAATTGATGCGAAACTGGAAATGAGTTTGACATGCTTTACTTAGACCCACTATTATACTTATAAGTAAAAGATCAATGGTCTCTCAGCTATGACTATTAAGCTGCAGATGACATTCAGTACAAACATAAGATTTATATCAATTGCAGGCAATAGATGTAAAAACAACCTTCTATAAATATCGCTCAGAAAAGTCACTCAACAGTAAAAAATAGACTTGCCACCCTAGAAAGGAGTGCTGCAGCTCTCTCCCACAAGTCAGAACTAACAACTACAAGGAAAAAAACGCCTATTCCTGGTCAGATGCCAGAGGAACAGGTCTATGAGCCCGAAAATAGGTAGCTGAATCACACACCCCCTTCCTGATATAGCCCAACAGTATTGCAGAAAGTGCATCAACAAAAAACTGCCTCTTGAGTCTATAAAATTTGCAGCATCAGCATTAAATCGAATAAGCTCATTACAGTTTGATTTGCTTAACTTTTATTAATACCTCACGAGGCCTACAATCAGCAATCGACTTCGTCACTTTTTATCATTACTGTAATAAATCTGAATAATATGAGTTGATAATTCTCTCTTCCTCCCTCACCGTGGATAACTTTGCAGCTGAGTTGGATTTAAGAAGTGCAGAAATAATCTCTCTTCCTCATTTTTCCCCCTCGGTATGATGTTCTGCAGAATCCAGTGATGTATTCAAGACCTTCTGACCCTTTTAAACTATTGAGGCTCAATCCCATTTGGGTTTGATTGATTGTAACGACGCATTTAAAAGTAACGCCATGACTATTGGCGACGGACCTTGTAATTCTGAACCTTGGTGAAGAGACGAGGGTGACATCTGAGTTGGCATCCTACTCTCTACCATCCCAACGTGAGGATGTTGAACCTCAATAGATTTAACGTTCATCAAATCCACTACACGACGGGTGATAATATTTGGGATAGTAATGTGTAGTTGGCTGTCTACAACTGAATATCATATAAATAGGTAAATTATTCGTAGTCTTGTAATAAGCATGTTAATAACAAAAAAAATGCAGAGAAATGAATACTTCTTAAGTAGATAAACCTCTTAAAGGATATTTCTTTAGAGATCTCCCCCCCCCTCAATCTTCAGAGACGATGTAAATAATAATAGATATAGATATTATATTCTTGTTAATTATTTGTTCTTTTTTGTACTTATTTCTGCAACAGGCAATCGAAAGTTTTAGATAGTAGTATATTATTTTAATTATTTTGAATTATAAAAATGAGTACATTGTACAATTATAACAAAATTTCACTCTAGTTTCATGTAAGTGGATATTTTATTTATAGGTTCCATCTATTTAGAGATCGACTATGTACAAAATGCACAGCTGTATAGTATATAGTGGATTACGTGATTGATTACTAATTAAGTAGATCATTAATTGCTAAACTATTTATATTATTTTTACGATAAATTTCAAAGTAATTCATTCATCGTTTCTTCAGAAATGATCAAATTTCTAGCATGAAAAAGAATTGTTAAAATTCTTGTCTCGAGTAGAAAGTGAGGACTTAAGTAGAATTGGGAAATATATATAAACAAAATTGAAAAAGAAATCGTCTGCTCAAATTCATTACAGAAACTCTTGTGGTAACAAATCTTCATACATTCACTTTGTGTTATTTAACTATAGCTATTATATTTTAAATATACGGAAGAAATGTACTGTACTTTTTTTTAATTCATAATATATATATAATAATGTTTAGTTCGCAAATCCCTTAGTATTCTTGATTTTCTTTTGCAGAGAATATAGGGAGGGGGGAATAAACTAAAGAATGTGACATATACTTTCTTAAAACTGTACTTTATATTTGATATTTAAGTTTGAAATGCACATTTCTTTATATACATTTTTAATGCTTTAAAATTTTTTACTTAACGAAACATAATATAAATATTAATCTTTGGTTGTGTAGCAGTTTCAACTCTTTCTCTCCCACCGGGATATATTTTTTTTCAGGAAAGAAGGGCTGTCAAAAGATTAAAATTACATTACTAATGATAACAAAATCAATTAAAATCATGCTAATGAAATACCTTAGTTTGTTAAAAATAAAGCAAAAACCAATGTAAGTACGGAGTAAAATGCTTAACGCTTGTGAAATCTTCAAAATATGTAGGAGAGAAAGAGGGAAAATATTGAACATTATTTAATGAAAATTAAAGGGTATTACATTATGTAAGTAAAAGAATGCCGTGACCAGGATTCGAACCTGGGTTATTGCGCAATCTATTAACCACTAAACGATCACGGCTGCGAAGAGCGTTGTAACAAAAATTGAATTCAATAGGAAGAAAGACGTTCTAATTTTAGATGAAAGGAAAAGGTGAGGTAGTCAAAAGATCATATAATTTCTTATCGAGAAGAAATCGTAGATAATGTTGGAGCTCCGTTTATCGTTCATTCGTATCGTTAATCCCTTATCTTGTGACGTTGGCTTTGAACTTGAAAAAGTTTCATAATATAGAAAACTTGTATTTTTCACATGAAATTGAATTATATGTTGTAGTTCTGTAATTGATACAGTATATAAGACATAATTTAAGAAGCAGAGAACAAAATTAAAAAGGCGCTTTAAATAAAACTTTTAAATATTCTTTGATTATTCATCACTGCAATATCCAGTGGCGTAACCAAAAGAACTGTTCTTGAGCCAAAAATCTTTTCAGAAAAATTTAAATGAAGAACCCAGACTCCCTAAATATCTTGGAAGTCTTATTTCTGTTTATAAAAATATCTCCCCTAAAGCAAATCGCTAATGTTACTGGCAGAAAATTACAGGACATTAAAACTATTCCAAGTATTCCAAAATATTACAAATACATATTTCTCTAAAAATAAAATCTGAATATTTGCTTACAAATCTCCACATTTTGTTTGTAAGTTCATAACATGTGACGCAGTTTCAATCACATATAATGATTATCAAAAATGTAATACATAATTTTAGCGAGGTTGTAACAATTCTCATTCTTCCACGAATTATCTTGGGGATCTTTGTAATCCAGAACTACCGAAAAAAGAATTTCGATCCAACTTACCCCCCTATTATTAAACACATCAATTAACTCTCCAGAAGATTCTGTAATAGACTAACAAATCATAGTAACCGTCTAATAAGGGCCCAGCTAATTTTTACTCACAATAAGGGAACACATGTTCTACCATACCAATCTTGCAATAATTATTTCCATCTAATTCCCCCATATCATTTTGCATTCTCAGACCATTTTAATTATTTCCTTTATCACTCCTTCATTAGCCTCATTCTTAATCAACCATCTCCCTCCAAGACCTACATCATCATCTATTCAGCTTATCATCAGCTGTTTAATATCCTGTCGCCATCCCTACCTCTCCTTTCTTGAACTAGTTTGCTGACCACTGCTGTACACCCAGCCAAACAAGAACCATTTTTACTTTTCTCTTCCTTCTTCATCTTTTTCATCATCAAAAAAAGTTTAAATAATATTTTATTTATTACTATTGTAATTTTACAGTAATAATAAAATTTTAAAAAAAATAATCATATAAAACAATACTCTCCTCTTGTTGAAGATTAGACATAGTCTATCGAAGACATTGAGAGATTAAACAAAAGATATATACATATATATATATATATATATATATATTTATAATCTTATCTTACGACAAGATTAGTAAAAAAAAAAAAATTTAATCTGTTACAAATCTCATCCTCATTGTAAATAATTCATTCACTTTCCTATCCTCTTTCCCCTCCTTTTTCTTTTATTTATGTTTTTTTAAATTCATTTGTGCATTAAGCACATTTTAATATGCTTGTTTTAATATTAAAAAAAAAAAGTCAAGGCTTGAATATGACACTGCATAAAGAGTCCACCGGACTGACACTCGCCTCTATCTGATTTTTATTATCGATCCCAGCCAAACGAAACATGATTGGGCAAATTAATTTTTGTAAAGAAGTATATTGAAGAGATAACGAAAAACGGAAATATAAGTGATGCGCTGAATTTGTGGAAAGTCCTCGGGAGAGGGGAGAGAAAGATTTTAATTGCAAGTGGAATAAAACTGTGCATGAGATAACATAATTCGATCTTGCAAGAATATATAAAGATTCGACTCTGTTTCGTTTAAGCTGATAAGCTGACTATATTTTGAACTAATACTTCGTCTCGGTTCCCGAGAATCAGGGTAAATTTGATGTTTCACATTTTAGTAAATGTTGTTGGTAACAAGGTTAAGGGACAAGAAACAAATATAGAGCGTTTTCTATAAATAGCAAGTAAAGATTTATCAAAAATAACAACTCAACTTGACTCGGAGTTGAAGAACAACTCAACTTAATGAGCAGAGAGAAAAAAGAACTGAACGCTAGAAGAGTGGAGGGAGGGAGAAAGCGAGGAACAGAGGAGAACAATGGCGAAAGAAACAAGCAATGTCTGATAATTTAGTAGATTTTGAGATGCGTAGTATTATTGTAAATGTTGTGTATCGTACTGCATTAATGTTCAAATTAAAGTTTTGCAGCTAAAAAAAAGGTCTGGATTAACTTAATTTCTATTACAACCACTCTCACCACCTTACAACAACTCGACCAATGGAACGTATTTTACTTAGCATAAGTAAATAATTTCTTTGAAGAATACCTTGAATACTTTATTTAATTGAAATTATCTGTGTTTAGACTTTAACTTGTAATTGAAGATGATGGAAAAGAGTAGAAATAAGGAAACAACACAGGATCTACCACGCTTTTCCCTTCAACTAACCTTGTGGACTTTGATATGATGTTATTTGATTTGAGAGTCTCTCCCAATAAATGATACAAGGTTTAAGTTAGAATTGAATTATTGAAGTGGGGCGAATAGAATTGAAGATATATATATATATATATATATATATATATATATACTGTGACTGGTGGTAGAGAAGGAGCAGAAGTTATCACAGAAGAAAGCAAAATGTCTTCAGAAGTTCAATTATTTAATTCAGAATTTAATTATATCTGGGCAAGGCGTTATGGGAAAATCATAACGTAAAATGAACGTGGTGATTCAAAAAAGGTTTGCGATCATTTCACTAATCGATGAATCTTTGCTGTCAATTTAAAGCAAAGTGCTTTACACTAACTATATGTACTATAATCGATCGAATGACCAGTAGCACACAAAATTTTGAAGACTGAATTTGCAAATAATGTTATCCATTATTCTCATTTGACTTCATGACTCTTCCTTTAAATACATAAAAGTAATACTTTTAATAATACTTTTAAGTAAGTTTTAATTAGTAATACTTTTTAAGTAAGTTTTATTTTTATTTCTCGTTTGTCCATTTTGAGTGGAATTTCTTATGAGTTTACCATTATTTACCACGGCAGATTATTTGACCAAAATACTTGAGGATTATAAGATTATAATCCTCACGTACTTTTATAGGATTACAAGACATGATGTACATGAACATTCTCATACACTGAACATATATTGTATCAATTTTCTGCAAGCACTCGCCAGGATTGTTGAGTTGTAAGTTAAACTAAAAATAATTATGAAAAATGAAAAACATATTTAGCCGCCCAAGGTGTGCTTTTCTAATAATTATTATTAAATTACTCAATTAAATATTAAAGTAAACGATGAAATATCAAGAAATGGACAACAGTAAACTTTTCCGACATTCAAATTAAACCAAACGATAAATTATTAGATTGAATATATTTAAGCTAAATGTAATTATAAAATTGAAGCAAGCTAGAAGAAATTGAAAAGTGTTATGGTACGCCAAAAAGAATCCAACTACAACAATAACCCCTTGGGTGGCAAAAAAATTTTAATGGTCAAACATTTAAAGTTGCAAGGGCCATTTTTATGTGATACAAAAACTAAAAAGTCAGGTAGTTTGTATTTTTTTAGAGCTTTTGTCTATTACGATTGCATTTGTATTAAGCTTCACCGAGAAAAATTGTGGAAACAATCAAGATATACCAAGTCCTTAGCAGAAATAATTAACATAGAAGAGTTTTCGGGAATTGATGAAGTTGAAGAATTTCTGAAAGTGAAGATAAACTATTCAAAAATGATGTGGATCTACTCTATCTTATGAAAGTGGAACCTGTACCTACAGATACCGACGATGAAGGAGAGAATATTGCAAATAAAGGGGGAGGTCGAATAAATGTCATAAAAATACCTTTTTTTTTTCATAAAAAAATGGTATTTTGATCGGTTATTGATGTTAAATAAGAGATAAAGTCGATTTTTAAGTTTAAATGAGAAGAAAATTCCTTTCTCTTTATTTTTAAGTGACAATAAATCAAATTTGTGTTCCTTATAAAAATGCTATGTAAACTGCGATAACATTATTTTTATCAGTCCGCTCCCTATTTCAAAAAAAAAAAAAAAAAATCCTTACACTTATATAAGTAAAGAAATTACTTTTTTTTATCTTAAAATTTCTTCTATAATAAATGTACTTATGCACTAACATCCTTTAGAATATTAAATATCTGAGCATTGCTACTATTATTATTTCCATATAATCATTTAATGTGCTAAGAAAAAACATTTTTTTATAAAAAAATAACATATTTATTTTTCTTCTGTTTAATAATTCTTCAACAAAATTATTATTTTTCTTCAATATTTTATTTATTCATTTATCTAAAATTATACATTTTGCACTGAAGGAGACACCAATAAGATGAGAAGAATATCTATGGAGAGGATCATAGTATCTAATCTTATTGATAAAGAGATACATGGAAAAAATTAACAACCCCTTTTATTCTGAAACATAATAAACTAATGGCGAAAATTCTCGCAGTTTAGAGCCTTAATCATAAAACGAAGATAATACTTGCATTGATACTTCATTTCCCATAGCTTGCGTACCAAAAGTTAAGACCTTGAAGCCCCGTTAAGTTTATAATGCTACAACACTCATTTTTTGACGGGTTATTTCTTTTAAAATTAGAATTTGATGCCATGTTTCAATTCGACTATGGCTAACCCCGAATCTCATCATTAGAATAATACATTTAGCGCCTTAGTAGGATATACGTGGTGTAGCGAATGTTACTTAAAAACCAGTTGATTTCGCAGGGACGAAGTCATCCAATGAGATTCAGGAACTGAGATGCCCTCGCACCTAGAATAGAGAGAAACGGAACGAAGGAGGACAGAAAGAAAGCTAGTGTGTGTAACATGATGCATGTTTAGCGGTTAAATAAAATTTAATAGTTATTTCTAGCCTGACTGTGTTCGTTCGTAATACATTACAGTGGTCTTAAGATATTAAGATAATTCTATAAGTAATAAATTTTAAAATGTTGTTACTTTTTATCACTCTGGTCCAGCTTCCGACTGGTCCAGATTCATGATACTCTGCTTCACCTGAAGATTGGTTATTAATTCAATAAGTTAGCATCATATATTTTATTCTGTTATATTTAATAATCATTCAGAAGATGTCTGATTCCAATGTTAGAATAAGTTTTGCCTTCAATTTTTACATCTAGGTTTTTACAGTTACATCATCAGCTCAGTTCATTAGTCATTCATTCAAAATATTAACGCTTTAGTTAAAAAAAATTATGAAATAAATTCTTAAATTAGCAACTATTACTTTCTTTCATGTGACATAAGAAATTAATATTCTTAATAATTCACTAATTAAATGTATTTTTACCTTTCATCAACTTACAATTCATTTTCACAGAATTTGAACTTACTATTTCACTCGCTTAGCATCTAACAGCAGAATTAATTAATTTTCGTCCCAACATTATATCCCTACCAGTAACTTAGTTACGATAGAGCGTGAGAGATATCAAAAACAAACTTCAACGGGGGAGGATTAAACAACCAAATATAGTATAATAAATAAGACGCAATAAGCAACTTTAATTTAATTGAAGTCTAAATCTGAGTTCAATCTTAACATATTTCAATTTAATTTCAGCTTTAGATACATTGAAATAATATCTTATACCCAAAGTAGAAGTTAAAATAGCTTAATGCTTCTTCGGTCTCTTGTCTCGATTGCTTTTGAACCTAGTTTATGAATAATGAACAACAATGGCAGGGACAGTTCTCCTAAAATATGGTTATTTACAGCAGAATAATATGAAAAAACTAACAAGAATTGTTATTTAGTTACTGTTACATTAAAAACAAACATCCCAGCTATATGCATTTTCAAATTTCCTACAAAATGAGAACAGTGAAAGTAATTTGGGTATTTTTCTTAGGAACTAAAACAAATTATAAACATTTATATATGCAAAACACAAATATCGGCTAAAAAGTTTATATATATATATATATATATATATATATAAAATTTTCTTAAATCATAATAAAATCAAATAAAAGTCTTAAGCAAATATTAAGGTAATATATTTATTCAATGTATTACAATAACGTAAAAGCAAAAACAAAACAAAAATAATCAACTTTATACATTTCAACAGAAAATGTACAAAAACATAATGCAAAAAATATGTTTATACACTTTATTAGTGTGCTATAATTAACGGAAATTTAGCTAATTAATTCAAATTAATACTTCGCGGGAAACCTTTCAACTTTAATGACCGCTTTCAGACACTGTAGCATAAATTTCGATAACTTTTTTTTGACGGATGGTTCTGTTATTCTATGCTTCAATAAGAGCTTTTTTTAAACTGTTTCCCCTTGTGATATGTTTATTTCGAATTTGTGCATCCAATAGCTTCCACACATTTTCTATTGGATTCAGGTTTGGAGATTGCGAAGGAGTTACACTTCGAGCATTGTAAAGTAGCAATGTCTTGGTAACAATAGCAGTATGCTTTGGGTCATTATCCTGCTGAAAGTAAAAAGTTTGCTCTATGCCTATCTTCTCTCTCTCTCTCCCCTAGCATTAGTTAATAAGTTATGCTGCCTCAACACATCTACGTATATTAAAGCTGTTATCATATAGTATCCTTGAAACACAAACTTTCCACTTTATTAGAGGTCTTACAATCCTAAATTTTAACAGTTCTCCGACTATTTTTGAGAGATGGAAGTATATGCTTTGGATCTAAAGCAGTTTCATTTTTGAGCTAAATTTTTCGAATGCTTCGTGTAGAATAAATATGAAATTTACTCATTAGAAAAACCAAAAATCCATCGTTTTATTCTGTAGGTTAGAGCAAATTCCAGGCGTTTTCTTTTATTTGTTTCACTTATGAAAGCCTTTTTTTTTTCTTGATGCTCTTCCTTTTAAATATACTTTGTGGAGAACATTTCTTATAGTATGACGTGTTACTCTGATAACAGAAGGTTTCTTTTTACATGGTGGTACGAAAAAACTTTACAGTCAAAATTTGCATAATCCAGCAAAAATTATTAGTATTTCGGTTGATGCCTTAAAGAGATATTTTTTTAGTTAAATTACCCGTGTCTTTTTGATTCATATCTCATATTATGTCTTCCTGCTTTTCATATTTATAATTTTTAGTGTACGAAAATTTTTTGTGAATTATTTTATTTTTATTTATTTATTTTGATGTAACCTTGTATTTATATCTCCTTGTAACTTTTTATTTACATACGTTTTTGTTATTTTTTTTTTGCAAAAATTTGTAAAACAGAAATTTCGATAAATAAAGAAAGTAATAACATATATTTCTTTAAAAAAATGTAGTTCAAATTATATTTTGTATTTAGATGGTGCAGAAAAAACTTTATAGTTCTCCGACCATGTTAAAAAAAAGTTTTAAATAAAGTTTTGAAACTTTAAGCATTAGAGTCTCATAAAAATATTACTTCATTTTTTTAAAAAAAATTAATGAATAGAATTTAATTTCAAATATGCACTACATCAGAATTTCTCCTCTTCCAGCTTTTCGAAAATAATACTTCATTTTCCAGTTCTATGAAAATACCTGCCACTTAATGTTTGCGCGTTTCAAAATTTACTTAATATACATATTACAGCCTTTATTATATTTTCTAATGAATTTTGATGTTATTTTTAAATTTTTAACAAGCAGTTTTAAATAACAATAATTATAAAACCTTTGATTGGCTTGGTAATTAGTTTCCGCTTTGTTGCGTATCCTAATTGATTTTAATAATATACAGTGATTAATTATATTTAATTGCTGTTCTATAAGGACTGGTTACGTATGCTTTCACGTATGGTTCTCTACTAACCTTAAATCAAGTTAAATTTAGTTAAAACAGTTGCTTGCATTTTTTACCCACCTAAAGTGTTATTGTTTCGGTGAATGACAAGATGGACACCCAAGCAGTTTTCAAAATAAATTGTATTCTGAATAACTTTTCTAGCCAGTCCCTTATCAATCAAACAATCAAATTTCCGATACGTTGACCTTTGGAGGCGAAATCTGTTTCTTCGCAACGCATTACATTGAACATTTTTTTTTTTTTTATCTTCGTTTGACTTCAAGTTTCACATTGTGTTACGCAAATATTATTTGATCTATTATAATTATATTTTAATAGTTTTTACTTACACTTTTAGTAGGTTTTTAAACGCAGTATCGGTTCCTGCCACTCGGATTCGTACTATGTTAATTCTTTCCAGGTGTTAATAATTTTTTGTCCGATCTACGTAATCATGAGACATGTAAAATTCACTGTTTGTTCTTTTAAAAAAATTCCAGGAAATCCAGAAAGATGCGACCTTAATTTTGAAATGGAAATTTTTTCTTGAATCTGGAAAATGATTTTATCAGAATAAAAACCAAATTTGCGTTTTAATATAAAACCGGCAAAAAAAAAAAAACCGAAATGTTTTTCTTCTTTCTTTGAAATAGAAGTACATTTTAAAGCCATATTAAAAGTGAATTTTTCTTTAAAAACTCCTTTTTATCAGATAAAATAAGTCAACAAATATAAAATGAAACTTAAAATCAACTCATTTAAACAGAAGCTGAAAATTCTTTTTTGTACAGAGAGAAGAAATGTCGCACATGTCATGTGATTCCATTTCCAGTTATAAATTCTTAGTGCTCTTTAAATAGTTTGTTCAAAAACGATTAACAATAATAAATAATAAAAGACATTTGACTAAAGTAAATAAATAGCGACTTTAGTTAAGAAATTTCGATATTTTGAATATAAACGCGACGACTAGAAAATTTCATACCAAGAACATACTATCATGAACCTGCTTCCTTGAAACGTTAATTTAATGCAGGGCTGGCCAACCCGATGGTCGCATGAGGCCCGCCAGGTGTAAATCTGCGGCCGCGGAACTGGGTTATCTGAACAGTAATTAAAGTTTTTACCGTACATAAAAGAATCAAAGAACATTCTACCTTGAATCATTCGTATCATTTCCCAATACTATCGGAATATCTCAGTACATTGATTCAACTATTCAAAAATGCCCTGTTCGTCTTGCGTGAATACGCGATGCACAATGTTATACCTAACCAGAAAACCTACTGAAGAGTGCAGGTGTGTACTATCAAACGCGAGGAGGGAATGTGGCGTGCGGATCAAACGAAATAGCAGCGGCCAGTATGTCTATAGCAAGCCTAATGTATTTGACTCAGAAGAGTATGGTTCCTGACAGACTGATTACTCAATGCCTCTTATTGCTAATAATTTAGCTTCAGCGTTGAGTTGTGACTGCCGGATAGTTTTTTTTAAAAATTATATTTTATACAAAAAACATTTCATTTGTGAAAATTATTTTTGAGGTCTATAGTTTTTAAGGAATAAAAATCAAGGCTTGAGATTTTGATTCCAAAAAAAAAAAAAAAATTAACAATTGAGAAACGTGTGAAAGTTATTCTACATCGGACCTGTCAAACCTAAAAGATTTTGTGGACCACTTTGGAACACATTTTATTCCAATGGGATGCATAGTATTCATATATGTAGTAAATTTGATTAATTACATATTTTTTTAATTTTGGTACTTTTTTAACGCCAATCCAAACTAATTCTAATACAAATTCTCAATTTGAAAACTATTATTACTTTCACATCTTAAGTCACAGGAAGCGACTTTTTTCCCCGGAGACTCATTAGAGAAACCTAGAAAATTCTGCAATAAATTAGGGGAAATTACATTTTATTTGTAATCGACTTCATAATTTTTAATTATGATCGAGTACAACACTTCAACTATGGTACCTCCCGCTTCATATCACATATCGTGAGGACTTTCAGAATCAGAGCCGTTTAGCAGCTGTCTCCATTATTCTTCATCATAGGTCTTTAGTAGAATCAGGACACGAACACACCGTAGTTATAGTAACAGATTATTTTTCTAAATCTTTTAAAAAGAATGTATTTGTTTATTATATTGAAGTACAATTTATTAGTTTGTAACACCTTATTATTACCTCCTCCATTTACTTTTACTAATTACAGGCAGACTGACTGTTCGGTGTCTTTTAATTGTTAATAAAATAGCATTTGTATTGTGTTGTAACTACAGAACAGTTTTTAATTTAAATTAACACACACATAAATTTATATAAATGGGTGTGATGGCTTAGAAATTACTCTATTTGAAGTAACAATGTCCGTTTATTCACGTTAGATACACAAATGCGGATTACAGCTTTAGTTTGGATGATTTATATACAGATGATTGTAGAACAGAAAAGAATATTCAGTGTTGGAGAGTCACTATGCCATTTTTCACACCAATGCGTAAGATAATCTTTGATCCCGATCGCCTTCTCGCATTCAGTATGGACATTTACCAAACATTCCCTTCGAGGAAGCTGAAGGTTAGTTGAAGTTGCCTGCTCATGAACCTCAGAGCATCTCTCTCTCAACAGACCATGAAACATCGAGCTATATCTGCCCGCTGCGCCATCTGTTGATGACGTTGGTATTCCTCCCCCCATATATATATATATACATATACATATACACAACCCCCAAATAAAAATGTGTTTCCAAAATGACCTGCAAAGTCTTTTGAGTTGGACAGGCCTACTCTTGGGGTCGGAAAGAGGCATTTGAAGAGGTTTTGCTGAATACCGGAGAAGGATTACGCAATGATCTCCGATCTTGGCGATAAACTTTGAAACCATTATGACGAATTGGCGATAACTTATCAATCTTGACGACAAAATAAAGGTTCTCGATATCTCTATTTGGAGAGAAATTACAGAATTCTCCCAGAATTTTCTCTGTGTCGTCACTCTTAGCCAGAATAGTAATATGTAGTTGGTGAGGCTGAAATGAGAGAGTCTGTTTTTGAAATGCAAAGAATCACCTAGGAGTTTTGTCTTCAGCTGATGAACTGAACTTTATTGAAAGTATTATTACTTTTATTATTAGTGAATTGCTATTGTGTTGCTCATCTGTACAAGAGCTGCTCTTCCTATTAAACTGCTAATATATACAAGTTCTGCTACTTGTTTCCCCCCCCCCTTATATTTGGGGATGAAGAATCATTTTCCAATATTCTCCATGCAGGACTGTTTTCACAGTACACTAAGATGATTTTTTTATAATATCGAGCAAAATACCAGCAGAAAATCGCCAAGTCTATCCGAATTCCGATTACAAATCATGAAATCGCATTTAAGAAATCAAAATTAAATTTAAATTCTTATGCAAGACAAGTAACGAGACATCACTGTGGATAAGCGAACCAACACTAGTCATTTATCCATGATGAAACTTTCATTTATCGCACAAAATAATTATTACCAATAATCTCTATACAAAGTTATGTACAGGTAATGCATTAATTAATTATCAAAATAATTAATAACGAATGAAATTCGTAAACCAAAAATTTAATAGAGAATGTTTTTAAGAGAGAAGGCAAAATTCAAATCACGTTAAAAGTAAAAGAGATATAATTCTCTTGAAGAAGATATGTTATTCGGTCTTTACGATTAACATTTTTTATCCTCAAACAAGATGATTTCATCTTTGAGGCTTTTGCTGAGCGATGATATTGACACTTACCTTTATCTGCCTACAACTGTGTGCTTTTAAGAGGTATTCATTTTAAGACTGCTTAGATATTAATACTCAAATATCTTTGTATTACTCTTTTATTTTAATCTTAACCTCGAGGGTAAAAAGTGTATGCCTTAGTCATTAACTACTGAAAAATTTATTTATGATGAACTTCATGTGAAATAAGTGCAAAAACTTGTAGAATCGTATAGCAACATTAATTACATAAGTTCCCTATTTTCATGTATACATGAATTTAGTTTTTTTTATTGCTGTTTATTAATTGAATGACTCATTTATCTTTCTGAAAAATGACCAACAAGTCCAGAAATGGCATAAATACTTTGATCATGTGATATTTTATTTTTATGCAATATCCTGCAGTTGAAAATTGGCAACGTCTGTTATTTTCGGTCTTTTCATAGGAAATTATTTGCTGTAAAGTGTCACGTTGGTAAGTACTGTAAATATTTATGCATGATTCTTATGGGTATACACGTTTTATAACTGAAAACATTTTTGATTTTAAAATAATTGATCAAAATTCATTTGAGCTTCTCGCTGCGAACATCAAAGTCTGATAAACATTTGTGGAAACGTGCGTGGTGCTTTAAAGGGTTTAGCAATTCATTAGCGTATAATTGTTACCTTGAACTTATTGTGAAATTTCAATTTCTCTGTATGTAAATATCTACGCTTTGTTTACAGTTTTAGTCAATGTTACGGAGTATCATAATTAGTAGTGAGAGATTGATTTTTCATTGCGTACTTTAATTTCAGAGTATCAAGCGGTTGCTATACACACATAATACGCTTGCTTGACGTTTTTGTTGAGTGATCACATCAGTTGCTATATTTATTTACGTTTTACATTTTTTGAAAACTATTAAGTAAATTTATTATTATAGTTGTTTGATTGAAGAGATATTTGTTCATATTTTCCACGTAAGATTTGTTTTGTTATTCTTTGTTTCTGTTTTCCGTTCGAAATTTAATATAGTATTTCAAAACTCGTATGTTTCAGAGATAAATATAATTTTCAATCATAATAAAAATTAATATTAAATTATTTCACCTCTCACATGTATAAAATCTATTTTTTTACTATTCTTGATATTGAAATAAGTTTTTTGGAAATTATGTTTAGGGAAAGGCATCTAAAGAATGAAATCGCATTTAATGTAAAGAAAATTGAATGAAGGAATTATTTTTTTTTCTTTCATTGCATTAAAGCTTTCCTTTTTTTTTTTTTTTTTTTTATTAAAAGTTTTCCTTACTCATTGTATTAGCAAATATTTCTTTATAAATTGATTAAGCAATACATTATTTCAGTTGTACTTTAATTTGTGATGAAATTTATATCAATAAGTAGTAGTTTTAAAAAACACATCTAAGTAAAGAAAGAAATTTTATATTTAGGATTATTATAAGTAAGACTGCAACAATTGAAATTTTGTATGTATGTAGAGAATGTTACAGAATTAAAAGGATTTCAATTTTTTTAAAAAAATAAATATTAAGCTAAGATTTAAGTACTTTTTATTAGTTTAGCTAAAATGAAAGTACAATGATCATTTTATTGCCTTGATATAAAATATGTATTTAATGGAATCATTTAATTTAAAATTTGGGAAATCTTGTTTTACTTTATTTGACAGATTTATATTATTCCTTCTTCTCTCTCATTTTTTATTGTTAGATATTGCTAGCTGATGGATATTCTGTTACTTGATATTTTGTAATGATATAGCCATACACAGTTCATATTCTGATATTAGTTGTGGCTTAATAATAAATTGCATGTCTGTCAGATATGATGCTATATCCTGTTGGAATGAATTTCGATTCTCTTTCTAATTAAGATTTTAACTGTAAATTTTTAAGTATTTATATATTTTAGTTGCATTATTATATTTTTTGAATAAAAGTTTTATATGTCATTTGTATATTTCATTATAAAATAAAATTATTTTTAAAAAATTTTATGTATTAATTTACTCATATTTCTTTTGCACTTATTTTCATGTTTAAATTACTAGAGCAAAATTAGTTCTAAACTCTGAGCTCAAAATTATATTGACAAAACTGGTTTATCTATGTGTTTTTCATAAAATTACGATCGTTTTAAATATAATAGATATTTTAGATGAATGAAAAAAGTGTTCTCTTTAAATGATTTAAATATGAGAAAAAAATTTTAATAGTATAAAGTATTTTATATTATTTTTCTATGTGTGGTAAAATGTAAAAGTAAATAAGATATAATTTTTAAATTCACAGAGCAAACAAGGTATTTGCTGAAAACATTGTGTAAAGATTTTAGTTAAATTAATCAAAATGTCATTTTAGGAAAATTTAATTTTACTTATTAACAAATTTTGAATATGCTAGATTTTTTTTGTAAATGAACTTGCTCTGTACAAAATTTAAACTGTAGAAATATCTTTTTTTATATTTATGTATTTATGTTTGGAAATTTTTTTTCACTTACATTAAAATAAGAAATTGATATAATCATTTGTTAGGTATATAAAACAAATTACAGTAACATCCAATATAGTTAAATATACTTTAAAAAATCACAATCCTGCAGTTTCTAGAAATTAAAAAAATAACAAAATTGAGGTGGCAGACTTTGCTTCTGACTATTAATTTTATTTGTTGAAATATGTTTTATCCAATTATGAAATGAAAACATTTTATCTTAAAATCTCTAATAATGGAACATTTATTATGTAGGAGGAGGGAAAAAACAATTAAGTATTAAGTAAAACTGTTGTCATATGGATGTTAACATTTGGAAAGACTTCCTGTATTAGAAAGCATATTCCCAATATTAACATTTTATATTATAACCAATTGGCTTTTGTTTTGAATAGCCAGAATTCAATTATTTTCTTCTTTTTAATATATTTTCTTTTAATCTTTCCAAGTATATACTCATGTAAATCTAAAAAGAACTAATATGAAGACTGTATAATGTGATATTGGTTAGAGTTTTATCTTAAGCAATTTTTGAAGAAAAATTGGTTTGACTAAACAACAGTGAAAATATTTACTAATTAAGATTTTTTTTTAAATATAAATACCAATTTTTTTTTTTGAAAAATTCAATATACATATCTTTATTTTATATGTGATCAATAACTAAATTTTGTATGTATGTATTATTCGATTTATAAAAATTTCAAGGTGTCAGAACTTACAAATATCTTCTGAAAGCCACTTGCACTGTGTTACCTGTGTTAGGACATTAATGGTGTGTGCCACTTGTTACCTGTGTTAGGACATTAATGGAAGAATCTGATTAGGTATTTGGAATGGTTTGAATATTTCCAAATCTGAACCCATCAAAGAACATTTTACATTATTGATAATATGAGTTTAAGTAATTTGAATGTTTAAAAGAGAAATTGTGATTGCAAATTTATTCTCTTCATGATGAATTATATTGAAAATGAAATTTGGATTAATGGATATTATAACGAATGAGGCTTCAGAATTTTAAGGGAAATTTATTGAGTGAGGTACCAGTTTGTGTCATCTGCTGATCTGTAATTGAAGGGTTCAATGTAAGAATCAGGCAGGTGCTGAATCATTAATTGAGAAGAGGGAAAAGAAAGCAAAGTAAACTATTATTTGCTAATAGTTTTCTCTGGAGTATATATTCTCCTATTTGCTGCAAAGGAAAGGACTGATGTTACATCCATGCTTACTACTAACACCAATTGAAACGTGTGCATCGTAGGAAAAAGTATAATTTTTTTTTAATTTTGACTTATTTGGTTTTTGCATTGGGTTTCTCAATAAAGAATATGTTTTTTTTTTTTTTTTTTTTTTTTTTTTAAAACAAGTGTGCATCTCAAAATGGCTCTAGAACTTTCAACTGTAAGCTGTGTCATCAACGATTTTGGAGAGACTCGGATATAAATTATTGCTTTGAAACATCAATTAGGATTTCTTCTATGCGAATGCATTTCTTTTATACAATAATGCTACAGTTTAAAATTCTAAAGGATTATTACTTAGAAGAAATTTATATGGTCAAATTAGTCATGTTTGAATGTTTTTCTCATTATATAAATCTTTTTGGAATAGCTAAACAAATGATTCATCTTATTTATCTTTTATCATTATATTAAAATTGGTGGTATATTTTTTTAAGATTTGAAAAGGTGTTCCACTTTTTTTTTTTTTTTTTTTTTTGTAACCCTGAACTCAACAGTGACTAATGGATTGCATCAAATTTTTTGTTAAAGTCATCTGTTGTTGTAAATAGCTTTACTTTATAAAAAGAGATGAAATTTTTCAGAATGATTATGTTCTCACTTGTGTTGATCAAGCATTTATAAGATTGAGGATCAGAGTATTGAAGTATGGCATCTTGTCAAGTCTTCATCAATCTCTGCTTTAAAAATTTTCCATTGTGCTGCAGGATGTTGGCATGCTATGAGAGGATCTTAAATGTGCTTGAAAAATTATTAAAAATCAAATGATATTAGATTTTAATCAATTGATATTCAAAAGCTTTTTGATCAAATATAATAGTCATATCATTGTTGATATAATTTTGGTTAATTTTTTAAGTTAGTTGAGATGTAGAATTAAATGTGTATAAAACTTCATTTTGCTATTTAACATGAATAATATTTAGAAATATGTGTATAATTACGTAAAAGAATCTATGTAATATTTCCCTATTTTCTTCCAAAGTCATTGTTTACTAACTAAATAGTTGTTTAAGCCTTAAGCATATAAATATAACAGTTGAGTACTGAGGAGACTAATGATTGCCCAGAAGTATCAGTTTATTGATATTTCTTAAATCGTGCTCTCTCTTTTGTCTATTCTACCCCAAACCCTTTTTCATCTAGTCTGCCATCAATATTAAAGATCAATCGTGTATTTATTATTAGTGTATTTAGGTCTAAGTATGTTAACTTGTGATAACTAGGAATTCGAGCGATTTCCTTAGCTCTTACTCCAAGAGATCCTGGATTGATAACAATATATTTAGGTTCATATTAGGTAACTATGTTTATGTCATGTTACATTATCTTCTAACAACTAATTTCCAACTTCTACCTTCTAACTATATTCAGTTTGGCTTTGCTTATACACACATTTCTTCTACTCTTTACAATTGTGTAGTTCAATAATTTGCATAGGCCACATTTCATTTGGTTGGGTCAGACTTTTATTTTATGCTGTTCACTTATTTCATAAGGTTTCGGGGTGGTTCAGGAATATACATGCATAGCCATAGTCCTTAGGAAAAAATTTAATACATATGTCTGTCTCCCAGTTTGACTTTTCAAAAAGAAGATATTTTTAAATATATCTTGTAAAATATTTAATTTAATGTTAAATTACAAGAAACAGAAGAATTGAATAGGTATGTAAGTTTTTACAGCATGTATTTTTCAAGTTATAGTAAATTATTAATGTCTGATAGTGAACTAAGGAATAGATATCAATTATGAGTACTTATATTAAAAGCCTGAATGCTTTTTTCATGTAGCTTTATATGAATAGTGAATATGAGAAAGTTATTAGTTATCTGAGTTTTTTTTACTTGTTTGATTTTAACAATATTGCAACCAAAAATCATGTTATATATCATTTTAACAAAAAAATTTGTATCCATATTTGGCAGGCTTCATTTTGGGTAAATTATTTTTTATGACATGACAATTTTGCTTGTAAAAAAATGTTTATGCAAGTGCACAGTTAAGAAGCAATTTTATTTTCAATGAAAAATATATTTAAAATATTTTAAGGACGAAAAATTAAAACATTGAAAAGATATTAGAATTAACAACATTTTAATGAAGATTCAGTTTTAAATGTAGCTCAGTAAAATTCTAAATTATTTATATTTATAAAATTCGTAAGTTCTAAATTTTTTAAACATTTAGCAAAACAAGCAATTTTTTTAATGAAAATTAAATAGAATTTTAAAGGAAACTTTTCAATTTTGATTCATCAGTGTTAGAAAAGTAATTTATTTTTAATAACACAATAATTCCTTTCAAATGTCGGTTACATACATTGATATAGCCATGGTAGCCTAGCTGTCGCATACTCGAGGTCGGCAATTTTCGTCGAGTGGCTGGCTCGAGCCCTGATGCCACTTAAGACTCGTCCTGTAGCCTTAGCGGATGCACATTAAATCTGAAAGTCCTCATCAGTACAGGTGTTGTCCTCGTCACTTGATCGAGGCTCAAAATTACGAGGTCCGTCACCTATAGCCCTCATGTTGCTTTTCGGTGCGATTTTAATAAGCAATCAATGCATACATCAATAACCTTCAAGGTGAATGTTTTAGCCATTTCTCAAGCTTTTTTGAAGTTATGGAAATCGCAAATAAATATTAATTATCGCTTAAATTTATCAGGTTCAATAACTTAAAAAAAAAAGGAGAGAAATGCTGAATCTTTTTTTCTATCTTATGCATTAATGTAAACTGAATAGCATAAGAATTATTCTAGGTTCTTAAGAATAAAATGAGCTCTGCAGATATCAAACTTTACATTCGCTGAAATTTTAATTGCTGCCGTTGTTAAAGCTTAATGCTTGAATTTTCTTAAATTCTTCTCCTTTTCAGCTTGAGGTGATTTAAGGTAAGAAAAATGAAGGATTTATTCTACAAAAATAGGGTTTATCCTAAAGACTGTAATGAATTCTTAGAAGAACGCTGTGTCCTCCCCGTTTGTGAATGTTTTCTGGTAAATTATCATTGCCAGATGTAATCAAATATTCATTGAAAATTATGTACATGAATATGGTTTTTAGGTCGTTGCTATGATTCATTAATTCAAAGAATGTACATTTTTTTTTATAAAAAAAAAAAAAATGCGATATAACCCATTATGGAATTTATTTTTATGCAGTTTCGTCGATTGCATCAATAGTATCTGCCATTCAAAACAGTAGCTCTGATAATTTAAGGTAAGAACAGTATTGATAAAAAAGCACATATTACATTGTTTCTTTAAAGTATACAATATTGTTTAGTTTAGTTTAGTTTTTAATTAACGTCGCACTAGAAGCAACACGAGGGCTATTGGCGACGGACCTCGTAATTTTGAACCACGGTCAAGTGACGAGGACGACACCTGAGCTGGCACCCCCCTCTCCTAACATCCACACCACGCCAACGGGAGGACTTTGGACCCCGAACAGATTTAACGTGCATCAGCCCCGGCTACACGGCGGGTCTTTGGCGGCCTAGGATCGAACCCGCGACTGAGCGAAAACCGCCGGCCGCTAGTCCACGACCTTGACCACTAGGCTACCGCGGCCCACAATATTGTTTACCTCTACGATTCAATGAATATAAGTTTGAATCCCCGACCGACTCGTGTGGTGACCGGGTGAAAGAATAGTCCCATTGTAGCTCATGCATGTCGTAAGAGGCGACTAAAATGGGTAGCCAGTGTCAGAAGGTATAGCCGGGTATCCTGCCCTTGAGTATTATATCAGGGGACCTCAGGGACTTACCTTCTTTAGGTAGGTACGGACCTCATGACCCCGAGGCACTCTAGCGATCTTTTTTCTTTCTCATAGGTTTTACTGTCTTTGGTAAACATGGGTGACGCGCCCCCGTGATACCCCAGCGATCCTTCTCCATTTTCGAACCTTCTTGCCAACCAATATTTTACCTTTTTTTCTATTTTCACACGTCCAGATCACAGTTTTACACTTTGCTTGCTTTATGCATGCTCACTGACTTTATTTGGCGCATTACAAAAACTGTCACTCAATCATTCATTCAAACTTCTAGTTAACAGTTACACTTTGTTTGGCGCAGCATGGCCACATCTGGCTCTTACGCTGTAAAGCTTCACCATGAATTTTCGATCTCCAAAAAGAAAAGATTTGTGTACATCACTGTTTGGAGAGTAAAGGTCAGTGCGCTTCCATAATTCATTTTTGAGATTGCCCCCCCCCCCTCCTTCTCGTATGTTGAATGCATTGGTTATGTGCTCGAAATCCGATTTGGTATCAATAATTATGCAATTGTGTGAAAATTGTCAACTTATGTAACATCATTGTTATGTATGTACAGCAAGTTCTTAAATTTAACCGTGGAACATTATAATTTTACCAGATATTTTTTGTTTAATTTAAATCTTGCAAAAAAAAATTACATTCTTCCATGCATTGTAAAAGATCTTTCAAACATGTTGTATAATGTTTGAAATATATTTTGCTTTTTGTTAACCTAAAGATATTTTTTTTGCTATTCCCACCCCCCCCCCCCCAAAAAAAAAAAAAAAATAAATAAATCCACCCCCGTATTGAAGTTAAATTTAACTATAACCTGATCTCTGATTTTCTAATCGATCACTTTCTTTTGTACCCATTTTTTTTTTTTTTTTTTTTAACATTTTCACTATCTGATCAAATTGTTTATAATCTTCACCAAGAATTACCTTCCTTTCTTGTAAACATCTAAAAGATATTTCGAAAACTACCTTTTTTTTGGAATATCGTTCTTTAATAATTTCTACTCGTGTGTCTCCTTCAAACTGCATATGTACCTGTGGAGGTACTCGAACTATTAGGGCTGTAATAAATTCTTTGTTGGCATCACGACTATGGGATATTTCGACCCCTTCTTCAATACTTAAGAATAAAATGTTCTGTGAAATGAATATATGGACTCTAAATTTCACCCCAATCTTCAGTTAGGCAGCTTTGTGAATAACAGGGTTTTACAAACGTCAAATTTAAGACCGACATTGTGGAATATTTTATTTTAAACAAAGCTACGGTGTGCGAATCAGTTTGGCTTTGAAATGCAGATTTTTTTTGTATGCTGCAATTAAGTACAGAGTTATCATCATCGTATCACCCTTTTTAATCCATCATTTTAAAACTTGTTTTCATTTTTATATAGAATTGGCTCTGTATATATCATATTTGAGATTTTAATTTTTTGATGTATCTTTAAGTGTTTTTTTTTTAAATTGTTTTATAAACAATTGTTTGCCACAGCATTGCCAGATTTGGCACTTGCGCCATAAACTCACAATCATTCACAGACTTTTTAGCATGATGTTAGAAAATAGAGCTATTCTTGGTAATATGTACTGGTATCTATCCTGGTCTCTGCATCCCAGACTGTTCCACTAGAATCTTTTGTTTGAAAATTCTGTTTTAATCGATGAGAAGAATCTATTGAAAATCGGTGCAAAGAGCTTAATCTTTGAGAACTGACATTTATAATCCTTTGTTACCAACTTGTTCTTGACATTGCTGGAGATCTTGCAAATCTCCTTACACGTATTCCCCGAAACATCTGAAGGACACAAAACCGGCCGGCAGCTCATTACTCATTCAGTACGTGCAATCCTGCGAAGCAAAATTAGGTCTTTTTCTTTCTTTGTTTCCGTTGTCTCTTCGTTGCTTGTGTAAATTAGCATCTACACGTGGGGAAAAAAGATATCTAGACATGGGCTTACGTGCTGGGGATAGCACCCCAAGGTTACCTACCTGAACATCATTATTTTAAAAGTTTTAATTCTTGTCAAAATTTGCATAAGGTTAGTTTCGAGATGTGAATAAATTTTCTGTAAAGATGTATTTTTGAATAGGAAATATAAACCATATCCATTTTTCTATTGTTTTGATGGGATTATCGAATATGAGACTGTATTTCAGTTTAAAAGTGGTTGGTTTAGTATTTCTAACACACAATGGAATGAAACTGGTTTTGTTCCGTCTGAGGCAAAAATGGGTCAGTTATCCCGCTTCTATCCTCTGTAGGGCCACGTCCATCATCGCTGGAAAATATTGTCTTAAGAGTAAGTTCTTTTCTTTGATTAGTTGATAACATATCATTAATTGTGTTGTTTTTTTTCTTGTTTTTGTGCGCAATTAATATTACATGTTGGGTAATATCATCATCGTAGTCAAAAAGTAAGATTTTTAAAATAATACGAGATGATTTTGTTTTGAAGTATTTCGTATGTTTTGAAACCAGTAATCTCAGATCAATTTGTTCTGATCAAAATTACCATCCGTTCTTCAACACTGAATATTTTTTTCTAGTAACGAGATTTGATTTAATTAATTTTAAATGACGTTTGGGCTTGAATATATTAGTTAACATTTAGAAAAAAAAATCTATTAAACGACCGTCGTATACGTTTTTTAAAAATTATTAAAGAGCAAATTAGTAGTTAAGAAACTGTAAAAAATGCTGAAATAAAATCAAAGATTTCATTTAGGTTAACGTGGGTTTGTTTGATAATGACAAATGCATTAATCGTATATGTGAAGTGATGAGAAAAGAATATCTTTACTCTAATTTTGACCGTGATCAGAAATTTGTGTGGAAGAATTACTTTATTTGTAGCTATAGAAAAATGACCATATGTTTTTGGTTATTCCGATGTTTAGAATGTAATCTACGTGTCAAGGAGTCTGACGTGATCGTGCAATATTCATTATTTGCATTTCAGACGCCAATATTGCATCAGCCGTCTCTATATGAATACTAGCTATCTTTTCATGCGTAAGCATTCTTTATTCAGGTTTCATGGAAAACCTATTTTGGTTTTGTCTAGTGTTTTGGGAAAGTAAAAAATGTATATGTGATTCTTATTGTTTTTCTTGCACACACTCTGTAAACAGAAAAATTCTGATGCAGCTTTTGTTTCGTACAAATAGGCGTGAAATTTATGGATTCTCTGTTTAGATTTGTAGACTATTCCTCTGAAGTTAAAAAATAATAAATTGAAATATGTAGCTTGATTTGATTGGTATGAATGTAATGTCTCATATATTGTATTTTCCTGTTTGTCCAGCATTTTTAATTGATATGTGCCCCTTGTTATTAAGTATTATGTAATTTTTATTTTCATATTTTTTTATACCTGATTTGCGAAATTTACCTGTTGCGAAAATTAGTAAATGTATTTTTGAAGGCTGTGGTGTTAAATTCTTAAGATTTTATCTGAATTTCTACTTCAGAAAAAGTACTAAATCATAAAATTTTATTCTTATATTGTTTTATTAATACATAATTTTTTTCATTGCTACTTATTCAGTTTTTAAGAGCCTAGGAATACTCGAAAAAAGCCTAGATTGCTTATTAATGTGTAGATGAAGACCTTGGAGTGTCTGCTTTTTATTCTATCACGGGTGACGCACTCCCGGGATACCCTAGCGATCCTTCTCTATTTTCGACCCTCCTTCTTGTCAACCACTTCTTATCTTTTTTCAACTTCACGTCTAGACCACAGTTTAATCTTGTTTGGCGCAGCATAGCCATATCTGGCTCTTGCGCCAATAAACTTTACATTCACTTACTCACTCACTTTTTATACTATCAGACGAGAGTTATGCTCATTACATATGTGTAACTACCAAAATGTCTTATACAACATTTGAATCATCCCATTATATCAAAAGTATATTTAGGTATGATTTTCGAACGAATTGATTTTATATGGAAATAATTCAATATAACACATGGATCAATAAATTCCGAGACTAACCCAGAGATGGCGCTCGTAGTAAACCAGTAACCAGGTCTTTCTAGAGTACTATCCTTTGCTTGAAACGTGTCAAAATTTTAAGTCGATCGGACCAGAAACAGCTGAGTTATCGAGGTTGGAGTAAAGTCGTTTTGTAGTTTGTTTAAAAAATGGAAAAAACCGAGTTTCGTGTTCTGATAAAACATTGTTTTTTAATGGGTAAAAACACCGTGCAAGCGAAACAATGGATTGAAAAATGTTACCCGGACTCTTGTCCATCAAAAGCAACGATTTGTCGGTGGTTTGCCGAGTTTAAACGTGGTCGTACTGACACAAATGACGCGGAACGCTCGGGTAGACCTGTGGAAGCCGTTACACCGGAAAATGTGAGTGAAGTGACAAAAATTATAATGAAAGATCGTAAAGTGAAGCTCCGTGAGATTGCTGAGATGACACAGATATCATATGGAAGTGTATTTACTATCCTTCATGAAAAATTGAGCATGAAAAAGGTTTTTTCCAAGTGGGTGCCGCGATTGCTTTCGATGGAACAAAACAGCAACGAGTCGATGATTCAGAAAGCTGTTTATCGCTATTTACTCGCAACAAAAAAGATTTCTTGCGTCGTTACGTGACCATGGACGAAACATGGATACATCACTACACTCCAGAGTCGAAGCGGCAGTCATCTGAGTGGCGCACAGCTGGCGAAAGCCGTCCGAAGCGTCCGAAAACGCAGCAGTCAGCTGGCAAAGTCATGGCGTCAGTTTTTTGGGATACGCATGGTGTGATTTTCATTGACTACCTCGAAAAAGGTAAATCGATCAACAGTGATTATTATATTGACTTGCTGGTGCGTCGTTTGAAGGAGGAAATCGCAAGAAAACGACCGCACATGCAGAGAAAAAAA
>BMAW01126281.1:0-15022 GCA_019974015.1 Nephila pilipes
AAACACACATATATATATATATATATATATATATATATATATATAATTATAATAATAATTATCTTATTTAAAATTCTTAGGGCTCATGTGTAAATTGTCTTTGTAGTATATTCACTTACTTGCAATCTTTGGTTTACAAAGTCCTATTTCTTGCAAATCAAGCATAAAAGTGATAGACATTAGTATACAGGCAATACAATTGTATATAAGCTGTTACGAATGATTTCGAGTTTAAGTTTGGTGCGAGAAAAAACTTCCTTAAAATTAAACATTTATTTAAAACATCGTAGCCAAAAAGAAAAGGATACATTTTATTAGGTTATCTCTACGTTCCACATCCTCGCCTGCCGCTGAGTTCTGTGCTCACAAGCATCACCCTTTATGAGCTCATGGTGCTCACGCAGCGCTCTCTGGCAGAATAATAGGGTAGTTATGTAGCTTAAACCTATTTATACGTAGAATTATGAATCCAATAATAAAATTTAAAATTAATAAACATTATTTTTGGAGTTCTTTAATGCTTTCTTTCTCGAATTTTTGTTTGAAGTATTGAAAGCGTTTGATTATTATTAGCAATATTAGAAATGAAGAGGTCAGATATAGAGAGGATGAAACTTATCTTACACAAACATAGAGTTCTCTTAAGAGATCTCTTTAAAGTTAAATGCATTTTCCTCTGTGTTTTAAGTTTTTCTAAAAAAATTTAATCGTATTTTTTCGTCACAAAAAATAGTTTTGTAGAGAAAATATAAAAGTAAGACGTAAATTTACGAACCTTCTGAATCTGTTCAAATAAAACAAGAGATATGGTATATTCCCTTTCGTTTTTTCGTAGTAGTGAAAAAATGAGATAGCATTTAAGAATCCTCTGAAATTAAAAACAAAATACAATGAAATAAATACAATAGAATAATTACTCAAGGTACATATTTAAAATAATGTTTAATATTTTTACAGTAAGCGGTAGAGTGTATTTTATATACAGCTCAGCTTATTTATAATCCTGTAGAATATTTTAAAAATGTAACTTAATGGCTTTTGAAATAAATTACGTAATTTTCAGACATTTAACTACTTTCTGTTTAATAGTTTATATAGAGAGAGAGTTTAAGGTTCGCCTTTAAACTTTTAACTATACATTTTATATTATTTATATACTTTGAAACCTTAAACTCTCAAATCAAATTTTCAACTTTACATATAATTAAGTTTCTTTTTGTCATCTGATTCCATAAGAATTATATGAGTAAAAAAAAATACACAGAAAATTCAGATCGCGAACTTTTTTTGCAGCGCTAAAACTTACTTGTTTGATTGTTAATTAATGTCGCACTTTGAAGGAACATGAATCTATTGGCTTCGGATTTCGCAGTTTTGAACTTCGATTAATTGATAAAAATGACACCTGATCTGGCACATCCCTTCCCGAACTTCTGCACCATGCCACCAGAAGGAACCTCGATAGATTTACAGTCAATTCGTCCCACCAAACCGCGCGGTTTTCAGTGGCACCAGATCTCGATTGAAGTAACCTGAGGAGAAAACGCCGGTCGCGACCTCACGACCATGATCACTAAGCTACAGCAGCAACTTACCGTGGCAGGATTGTGGTCTTTCTGGAGGGAGGCTTATCGTACGGGGATATATATATATGTATTGCCATTTCACAGTTTCTCTGGACTCATGAATATAGGATATTGATGGCTTTAGAAGATCTAGCCAACCTTCGGACATTAACACCCGAGAAGACGGAACTTTTGTCCATGCCGCATTGTGGGGTCGTACAATCTCGTCACGTACCCTGAGTGATCGTTTGTGGAACAAGTGTCAGTGCAGACAATACGATGACTTCTGCAACACAATAAATTGTCAGCTCGGTGACCATTGTCGCAGTTTTCCTGGACACTGTAACAAAGGTAAGCTAGTCTACAGCACCGCATTACGAAGATTTCGGCAACTTGCGGCCGGACGATATGATCAGGAATAAAGGAGTGGCGGTAAGGTGTAATTTCAGTCGAATCCCGGTTCTTCATAGAACGTTACAGTCATGTCCTTGTGTGAATGCATATAGGAGAACGGAAGTTTTCAGTTAACATTCGTCATTGTCATACGGGTACAACTCTTGGAATGATGGTATGGGGAGCAACTGGATACATATCTCAGTCCCTGCTTGTACGCATAGCTGGTTTGGACAACTGCCGTTACATTTCTAACGTGTTAAGGTCCGTCTCTGAGCCCTATATTCGAGGCCAGCGTGACGTTACTCTTTGACAATGTAGTGGACGACCTCATGCTGCCTGTGCAATTCTAATCTTCATCGATATAGAGGGTGTTCGACTGTTGACCTGGCCCTCAAGGTTTTTCAGATCTGTCAGCCATTGAAAATCATCAGATCATGTTATATCAAGAGACCAGCACGCCGACATTCGTCAACCACTAAAGCTCTGGTATTCATACGTAGAGTTGAAGCCACAAGGAATGATGTACCCATATTTGACATCCAAGTTAAGTTCGATTCAATACGTAGCCGTATTATAGTTGTAATGGCTGCCAGAGGCGCAACAGTTCAGTGTACGAAATCCTGCGGGGGTGTACACAAAAGCACTGGCAAATTCAATCAGGTCTTTCTCTTATTAAAATAAATAAACATAATAAATGAAATTTTAATATTTGCTTTCTTTCCTAGTGTAGTATAGCTGCTGTAGAGCCTAGTGATCATGGTCGCGAGTTCACTACCGGCGTTGTTTTATTCGAATAGAAGGTTCGAGCCCCGATGCCCCTAAAGACACATCAGGTCCTCTCATTGGGGTGGGATGGAATTTCAGAGAGAGAGGTGCCAATGTAGGTGTTCGCCGCCATCACTTTATTGAAAATTTGAGGTCCGTTGCCACTAACTCTCGTGTTGCCATCTAGCTATAATTCATTGAAATATTAATTACTTTGATATTTTTCACATGCTTTATAAGAGAATGAATTTTCTAAACTATGTAAAATAATTAAAATACATTCTTAATTTCTTTTATATTATGAGCCCATGAAAATAACAAAATTTTCTTTTTGGAAATTTGAGTAGTTTTTCACACTGCGCGCAAGATATTTTGTTTACAAATAGTTTTAATGACTTGCATTAAGTTGATTTATAAAGTCAAATATACTCCTTCTTTAATGTGTACCTATTAAAAATGAAATATATAAAGGCTTAAAGGATTTTAAAAAAATATTTCGAACTTTTAAGAATTTCAAAAAAATTAAATATTTTCTTACGTTTCAAAATAATTTATATATATATATATATACATATATATATATATATATATATGTGATATTAAATTTAGATACAGTTTAAAGAGTGAATTATACTAGCTATACTAACAAAATTTTAAGTCTCTGAGGACAATACTTTTTTAGTTTTTGAAATATCCTGCACTCAAAAGAAAAATAACTCAAACTGAGAAAAATATATTTAAAGTCTTAACATTTAATTATAAAATTAAATTTTGAAACTAGGGTTTTACAATGTTCTAGAATGACATAATTTCCCTTCTGTTTGATCCGAGAGTCTAAAAAATAATCACACATTCTTTTTTTTATATATATATAATGCTTGGATTCGTAGTTTACCATCTCCTGCCAGTGATAAGTTTTCATTTCAAAATACTTTTAAGCCAGATTTCTCTAAAATAAAGGGAAGTATTTCACGTTCATCATTGTTAATGTTTGTGACCAGATTGTTGAGGCAGTCTCTAAAAATTGAAGACAAGAACCAATCGACATTGGACAAAAATTTCGAGATTAACAAATGTACTTTAATTTTGGTTGTTCATCTTGCCAAGCTTCCCACTGATTCATTATAGCGTTTAAAAAACTTTAATGGGGCTCACTAAGCAAAATAAACTGAAACACATGTCGAATTCAAAAATATGTGGGCATGGAATGCTCATTTAAATGCTGGTTTTACGAAACATAATGTGCAATTGTTTGAATAATTTTTGAAGTTTTTTGAGAACTGTCATATAGTTAGTATCAAAATGCTTAAAAGGACAAATAACATATAAGTTTTTCTCAAAAAATTAAAAAATTTGTTTAACAACCCTGAGACTCCGTAAAACCTTTTTTTGCTGCAGTTTTGTAATATTTTTTTTAATATATTTTTTATATATTTTTTGTCATAATTTGCACCACACTCAAGAGACAACTAAATAAAGTGATAATACTTTCAACTTTCAATTAATTCTGTTTTATACTCCCTCTAGTTTAGTAAAAATATATACGATACTGGGCAATGTAAAAGGGCAAATATATTATTCTTAGAATTATTATGAGATTAAAAAAGCGCATTTTTAATGCATGAATTCTTTAAACATAATTTTTATAGGACATGTTAGCTCGCTGGAATTGAATAATGTATATAAGGCTATTTATCATACACAAATTCGTTATTCTTTATAATATTTTTTTTAAAAAAGTTTGGAATAAATAATGATATTTCTTTCTTCTTTGAATGTGTTAGAAAAGTATTTTCTATGTCCTTTTTATACAATCAGATCAGAATTACGAAATCATAAATATTGAAAACTTTCATCAGAAACTATAAACAGATATTACTAGAAATATAATTTGAGTAAAATTATTTACAGATTTTAGTAACAAATGTTTTCAAATCTCTTTTTTTTTCTAATTTCTCAATTTAGGGCTGCACAAAAATTATTAAAAACAAATTATCTTGATAAGTATTGAACTTGTACACAGTTTTCATACATCGTAACAAATTCATAAAATTTCAAAAGATGTCTACAAATTAAATGCCGAAAAATCTTATTCAGAGTAATATAAATAATACTAGGTGAAAAAAAGTATTTAAAAAAACTAATTACCCAAGTACAAAAAAGGCAGTAATTGCATTATGTACAGCTAACAAATATTGACTATACCAATTGCAAAAGAATCCTTTAGAACTAACGCCATCTGTAAAAAAGACATAAATTGTTGTGAAAAACACAATTAAAAAGTAGCAAACAATGCAATGCATACAAATTAAAGAATTTTCTTAGTTTTTATACATAGCATTGTATTCTCAGCTTTAATATTGGTTTATTCTCTATTTTCTTAGAAAAAAACTAAACAGGAATAGTCAATTATATAGAAAAAGACCTTAAATCTGACAAAAAAACTACATCGTTGAGCATTTTGCTTTGTGTCTTTACATACTTATTCTAAACATTTACTTCGTGGTATCTTATTTTCAATGAATGTCTTATATTAAATTTTGCTCAGTAAACATAATTTTGTTGAGTGTTCGTAAAACGAAAATACTTGTCCAATTTTTGTTAGTTAGAGAATGATAGTTCTGGTAATTGTACATTATATATATATATATATATCTTCATCGTCATTTTATTTGATGGAGGGGGTATGGAAATGAAAATGTGTATAAACACTTCGATAAAATCTTTGTATTCTTCATAGTAGTATATATAATTTTTCAATTAATATTGTAACGATTAAAATATCGTATTTTCATGCTTTGTTTTGCCTCATTTCGTTTTATTGAATATATTTATTTTTAGAGGTTCTTCTAGACCAGAGGTCTTCAACCTGGATTCCGAGGAACCCTAGGGCTCTTTGGATCTTTGACAATGGTTCCGCAAGGGATAACTATTTGCTTAATCAAAGCGCCAAAAGTTTGATTTTTCTAAGAGACCGTATTTTTAAAAGCAGTTAGTTTTCATAAAAATAAGTATAAATAAATATCTTATAGATAAAGCAAAATATTAAATTTTGCACAAGTCACGTGCTTCAAATAAATTGATCGAGACATATTAAGGCTCCCGTCTACCCGCCATTTTGACTTCGTGGACGTTATTTAATCCTATGGAATTTCGACTTTAATTCTCACATCTTTACTATTTGATCAATTTGAATGCAATAAAGTGCATTTGAAAGAGCAAAAAAACAATGAATGCTTCTGAGGTATAAATTTTGTCCTAAGAGTTTTAAAAATATTTTTATTTTTTTAATTATTCGTTTTTGAGTTTTCCGGTTTTAAAGAATATTTTCAAATATTTTTAAAAATCGTAGGAAAAAAAGTAATTCCACAGAAGCATTCATTATTTTTTGCTCTTTCCGATGCACTTTATTGCATTCAAATAGATCAAATAATAAAGATGGGAGAATTCAAGTCAAAATTCCATAGGATTAAATAACGTCCACGAAGTCAAAATGGCGGGTAGACGGGAGCCTTATGTCACATATTTGTCTCCGTTCTCATACTAGTCGATATGTCTTACAGCGATGCATTGTTTATTAACGCCCTGGTAAGAAGTAACGCAAGGGCTGATGACGACCGACCTCGTAGTTTTGAGCCTCAATGAAGTGAAGAGGAGGATACCTAAGTTGGCACCTGTACAGTTTTCTTAAATTAATTACAAAAGTATAGTAATTTCTCTTTTTTTCACATTAAATCGTCTTTGTAGTTCCTAATATCATGGTTTATTTTCTTCTTTTTAATCTATTTGTAAAGCATATTTTATTCCAGGAAGTATTGGCAAACTCGGTGATGTGCTCCAGAAATACTCTAGCAATCCTTCTCCATTTTCTTCTCTTCTTTTTGTGAATCGTTCTTACTTCTTTTTTTCACGTAATTTACTTTTAGAACACAGGAGCACCTCGTTTGGTCCAGAATATCCAGATTTCGTTCTTGCGTCATTGAACTCGACTTTCACTCACTCACAATATCCGAAACATCAAATGAACCTCATAGAGGGTCATTTGATTTTAAAGAATAATACAATAGTTTCTTAGTAAAGCGGGGCCGTTATCTGGCGGACACAATACTGTGTTAGATGACGTCACTAAAACGTTGTCTATATAAATCACATGGCATGGTTTCTTAAACAGCACTGAAGGCGAGAAAACACGTCACTGGTTTGCATAGAAAACGTTTTGATGCCGTCGTCTTCGGTAATATTACGGAAGTTAGATACCGGCACTAGTTTCTTAAGAAACCATTGCTTAATGACCTACACTATTACGCACGGGGATGAATGGCGGAATATGAACTCGAATATACTCCTCCACTCGAATATTATTGGCCATAACACTCATGATATCGATTATGACAATCGTGGTAAGTTGCTCCTTGAGAAGTAATTATGGTTTTGTATAGAAAGAAATTATAATAAAACGTTACAAATATGTATATAATATGAACGCTAATATTACATAACAAAAAAGTATGACAATTATTAAGGACTGTTTTTAAATACCTAGTTTGTAAAATATTTACAGAGACTAATGTAGTGGTAGCAGACCAATTCATGTTCTTGTTTTCTAATAGTATTTTTTTTTTCAAAAATTATAAATAAGATACTATTTCAAATTTTAATCTTTACAAAGATCTAACTTCAACTCAATATATACATTACGCGTCACTGAAAATGCAACACCAAGAAAGAGTGGCCTGAAAATTATGCAAATTTCCAGGTAGACTCACGTCACCTAGTTATGCGAATGATGGAAGCGAAATGTGCGGCTCTCCAGCACATGTCGTACTAGATATAATAAAAGGAGCCTTCAGAGTGTTGGTTTTTCAGGCGGTTATTTCTGCTAGAGAAATCATTGAAGAAAATTTTTTTATTGTCTCAGAGGGTGTGGGTAATAGCAGAGAATGCAGGCTGTCGTCAACGGAGGCAGATCCAATCGAACAGACAATTTTACGAGGGGCAACCTGAGCAGGGCAGTTTGGTTCATACGACAAATCTCTTCTCACACTTACCTGGACGCGACTGTTGTGCACCAACTGGGTTACAACATGGAAGTATTGCAAGTTGGGGGGGGGGCAACCAGAAGAACGTCAACACGCGTGGATCGAAGCATCTGCGAACATACGGTGGTGGTGAACCAGAAAGCCATTTCTACCTCTATTCTGCAGCATGTTCAAGACATCCTGGATGTTCCCGAATCGATCAGAACCATTTCCCACCGATTGGTTGCTAGTGGCCTGCACTTATGGAGTCCGTTAAGAAGAATGCTATTGGATCCACAGCATAGACGTCAACGTCTGCAATGGTACAAGGCTCGAGCGATGTGGATAACAGAATGGCGCAGGGTCGTGTTTATAAATTAGTCACGCTTTTGGTTCTCCAATGATAGTCGGCGCATTGCGTACGAGTGTGACATCGATGAGGAGATAGTTCCTATCTGACAGCAGCCCTACAGCACGACCACACGGGATCATATTTTGGGGCGCAACTGCATATAATTCCAGGTCGCTTCTAGTTCGTATTCAGGTCACTATGACGGCTCAACGATACGTGGGTGATACCCCGTGGCCTGCGTTGCAAATTACACTGGTCTTCAACTTAGATATTGTATATGATTCCCTATCTTCAGGGATCGCTCAATGCCATTTATGAGAAACATAACATCCAATCGTACACTATTCTTATCACCCAACGTGCTCTGCAAGATGTACAGATGCTTCCCTGGCCGTTGTTCTCTCCTGAATTTTCACCTTTGAACACATTTGAGATGAGATTGGATGCCATTTGCAGACCCAACCAATGCCGCGTTCAGAAAACGAACTATGGAAAATGGTTGACAGGAAATGAAGAGCCTTTCCTCAGGACACCATCCGTATTCTCAATGACTGTACCTAGACGTGTTGCTTCGTGTGTCCCCATCCACGGTGGTCCTACAAGCTATTGAGCCGACGCTGTTCTCGCTCTGTATTATGCATATCATTTGGAAATAAAGTTAACTTATTGTTCGTTTATGTCTCCCTCTCTGTTAATAGAGTTTCTTCACTTTCTGGCCATACTTCTTGTGTTGCATTTTCAATGTCGCGTGGTGTATATATCGATTTCAAATTCAGAACTCTTCAGAGACTTATCTTTTACATGTAATTATAGGAATCACATTCCTGGGGTACTCTAAAGAAATAGGGTATACTGTCTTCGGTAAACACGGGGGACGCCCCTTTCTTGAAATACCCAAGTGATCCTTCTTTATTTTCGTCCCTCATTCTGCCAATCACTTAACTTTCTTTCTTGTTTTTTCCAAACGTCTAGATACCTGCTGGTGTAGCATGGCCACATCCTCCAATTTTGTCAACCAGTTTTGCTTTATTTTCTGTTTATTTTTCTATTTAAACAAATGTTTAAAGCAGCTTAGCCATATTTGGCTCTTGCGTTATAAGACTTAACTGCTACTCTCTCACTCATTATTTCAAAATGTTTGCTTCTGATTGTTGTTTATTACTGACACTGAGATTGTTATGATTATATTGGATTGAGAGGAGTCAACATCTTAAATTTTCATTCCTAATGCATTTTTATGGTATTTATCAGAAAAGCTTTAATTATATTACAGTGTTATTTAACGTGATTTTATGAAGATCAACATTACTGGATTCATTAAATGTTTAATTTGGAATCCTGTCCTGGTGTGAAATTTGGAGAGAAAGGAACCAGCTCAGGTGTCGTCCTCGTCATTTGATCATTGCTCAAAATTACGAAATCCGTCGTCAATAACCCAAATGTTACCTCTCAGTGCGATTTAATTCCATAACCATTTCAATCTGAAGTTTGCAACCTTTATATCCATCTGTTAACAGACATTTCAAATGCAGAATATATTTTTTTCAGTATATTTGATGAACAAGGAAAGCCTTATGATTCTATATATTTGATGTATAAATTAATACTTTGCATAGAAGTTATTATTTCTGTATTAATATCAACTTTTTGCACAAAAATTCTTTGGCTGTCAAATGAAATAGTACTAACAATAATACTTTTTTTAAAAAATGTTACCTGTTTATTAGTTATTCTTATTGCGAAAACTTGTACAGTGTTCTTAAATTAATTACATTTGAAATTTAAACAGTAATTTCTCCTTTTTAATATTTTTACTGTGGCAACATGATTGTGTTTATTTTCATTTTTTAAAAAAAAATCAGAACTTAGATCTACAATTCAACTCAAACATTATCAGCCGTAAGAATCACGGTATTAAAGCTCCCGTCAACCCGCAATTTTTATTTCCTGGACCAAATAGTAAAAATGTGATCAAATAGTATAAATCAAATAGTAAAGATAAAAAGAACAGATCAAGTAGTAAAGATGTAATCAAACAGTATAAATCAAATAGAAAAGATAAAAATAATAGATCAAATAGTAAAGATGTGAGAATTAAAGTCGAAATTTCATAGGATTAACAATACGTCCACGAAATCAAAATGAAGGCTCCTGTCTACCAACCATTTTGATTTCGTCAGCTTAATGCCAATCCCATAGAATTTATTTTTCGTTCTCAAATATTAAGTAATTGATCTATTTGAATACAATAAAGTGCATCTGAAAGATGAAAAATAATAAAGGCTTCTGCAGAATTACTTTTCTTCTCCGATTTTTAAAAATATTTTTAAAGACAGCAAAACTCGCACGAACCATTAAAATAAGGGTAAAAATATTTTTAAAAATCGGAGGAAAAAAGTAATTCCACAGAAGCATTGCTTATTTTTTGCTCTATCAAATGCACTTTATTGCATTCAAATAGATCAAATACTAAATATTTGAGAATAAAAGTCTAAATTCCATAGGATTAACACTAAGCTGGCGAAATCAAAATGGCCGCTTTGAATTCGTGAACTTAATGTCAATTCTATTTAACTCAAATAATTACTTTATCTATTTGAATGCAAAAAAGTGCATCCGAAAGCGCAAAAAATAGCCAAAATTTCTGCGGAATTGTATTTTTCCTCCGTTTTTCAAAAATATTTTAGAATATTTTTTTAAAAAGACCGGAAAACTCACTAACGAATAATTAAAAAAGGAGTAAAAAATATTTTCAAAAATCTGAGGGAAAATATAATTTTCGATGAAACTTTCATTATTTTTTGCTCTTTCGAATGCAATTACTTGCATTCACATAAATAAATTAGTCAAAATTTGAGGAACGATAGTAGAAATTCCATAGGATTAACGAAATTAAGTTCACGAAATCAAAATGGCGGGTAAACAGGAGTTTTAATCACAGTGCTATTTTCTATTTGATTAGAAACTGTAATTTTGTACAGCAAGAAATTATGATTAAATATTTAAGAAAATACGTTATCTGTGCACAAATATTATTCAATGAGAAAGTAAAACTATAGTTACTTGAAATATAAACGTAAAATCCGATGCAATGAGAAATTATGATACAGACAGTACTAAACAATCGAATTCCGTGGAGACAATACAGGGGGTCTTCACTGGAAGAAATTTGGAAAATTTTTTTCCCGTTAGTGATGACGCAGAAGCAATTGAAAAAGGATTTGGAAGTACTTAACCATCCTAAAAACAAAAAAAATAAGACACAAAATATTTTTATACAATAATATATGATACAATAGAGCTTCGTTAAGACAAACCTCTTTAACTTGGATATCCAGATGACCTGTATCTGCGTGCACGAATAATTTTTTTAAACATGAGCTGACATATTTTGAGATGAGAACGTGATTCAAAATGTGTGGGTGTAAAATAAAGGATACACGGTGTTAAGTTTAAAAGATTAATATTATTATGATTACCATAATTATATTTAGATTGCTTTAGGTATATTTTTAAATTGTTAAGGTAAATTTATCTTAATATTTTATCGATTACTTCTATTTTAATTTCCCAACAGAATATTATTGTCTACTTTAATAATTTATCGTTTGCTCTTGTTTTAAATGTTTCATTTAATAATTGAATTTTATGGCAGAATCATCTTTTTTTTTTGGCTAACATTGACATTCTTTTTGTGCTTTAGAATGTTTTGCTTTTGAGAATGTAAGCATTAAGAATTTGAAGAAGGTATTTTCTTTAGCACTCCTTTTGAATAATTCTACGTTTTTGAAAACTTAAACAGAAAAAAGAAAGAAAACAAATATTAGCACATGTTATAATGAGAGATTTGCAAAGCTAATTTCAATTTTTTTTTAGTCTTTATTTATTTTTACTTGCTTTAAAAAATTAACAGCTATGATTATATGAAAGGAAAACAAGGAGACTTCACAAGTATTCTGTACATAGTTAAAAAAAAACCTTAATTAAACCTCTTATCGCCAGTAACAAATGTCACACGATGCTACGTTAACTAAATTAAAAATATAATAAAACAATTTTAAGATATTTCTATTGTTCACAAAGAAGACATCTTTACCCATCTGCATGTGTGTCTCTAATTCAGTTCGTTCAATATAAAGATAGTTTTCTTTAACTGTGTTTTATTTTATTTCATTTTACCCACTCTTCGGTCAATCGGACCGAACAGATTCTGGTCCCAGTTAATCTGATTTAACACGTTTTTATTGTAAGTGCACAGTATTGTCATTAAAAAGAAGTATTATACAATAAAATATACTGCACTAAGATAATTCAATGAATCCCAAAAATAAAAATCTAGCTAAATGTGTTCTATTATCGTTAATTATTTCCGCGTTAACTTTTGTTAAAATTTCCTGAAGACTTTTAAAATTTGATATTAAAGTTTTTAAATTTTTAATGTAACACATCAATCAATAAGTTCCGAGACTAACCCAGAGATGGCGCTCGTAGTAAACCAGTAACCAGGTCTTTCTAGAGTACTAACCTTTGCTTGAAACGTGTCAAAATTTTAAGTCGATCGGACCAGAAACAGCTGAGTTATCGAGGTTGGAGTAAAGTCGTTTTGTAGTTTGTTTAAAAAATGGAAAAAACCGAGTTTCGTGTTCTGATAAAACATTGTTTTTTAATGGGTAAAAACACCGTGCAAGCGAAACAATGGATTGAAAAATGTTACCCGGACTCTTGTCCATCAAAAGCAACGATTTGTCGGTGGTTTGCCGAGTTTAAACGTGGTCGTACCGACACAAATGACGCGGAACGCTCGGGTAGACCTGTGGAAGCCGTTACACCGGAAAATGTGAGTGAAGTGACAAAAATTATAATGAAAGATCGTAAAGTGAAGCTCCGTGAGATTGCTGAGATGACACAGATATCATATGGAAGTGTATTTACTGAAAAAGGTTTTTTCCAAGTGGGTGCCGCGATTGCTTTCGATGGAACAAAAGCAGCAACGAGTCGATGATTCAGAAAGCTGTTTATCGCTATTTACTCGCAACAAAAAAGATTTCTTGCGAAAAAGAAAAAAAAAAAAAATTTGAAAAAAAAAAAAAAAAAAAAATTTAAAAAAAAAGGTGATTAATAAAAGGTGTTATGTTGATGAATAAAAAAAAAATTTGCAAAAAAAATGTTGTTTTCAATGTTAGACTCGGGAGTTATTGATCGATGTGTTAAATTTAACAGTATAATATTTGTTAAGAAATACATATGCGAAAGGATTCATATAAAACTTATAAAAGAAATATCGCGCAAATTACAAAAATGAACTATTCGCGATAACATCCCACTTTTATAGTTATGTGTCTGATTCTTATAAAAATAATTTTAGGTATAATTATTTCATTCTTTTCCATAAAAGTTAATGCAACCAGCTTCCTCACTATCATACACAAACTGAAAACAGTGAACAAGAATCTTCAACGGTACATGATGTACAAAGGGATTATTATCTTGCATCACATTACCTGTAATCATGTGGCTATTAAGTGCAAAAATTAATTGAAGTGGTTTCTATGGCAAATGATGGAAATCCCCCGTAAAGCTTTTATTCCTCCCCTTGCCACATCATGGTTCAGTAAATAAGGCTCTGAAAAGACGGCAATTTGAAGACGACAATGTGATTCTGATCGCGGATAGCTCCTCAGATAATTCAGGAGTTTCTGGCATGCTATTCATTATCTCGTGGACAGTTGTTACTAATTATATGGGGTTTGACTATTAAACAGCGAGACTGATTCTGCTACAGAAAAAGCATACATTTTCCAAACGCAGCAACCGACAGCTGTTTAGCGTGAAGTCTTCTGTTTCAAATGCTATGATTTCGGTTGCCAGTAATTTTTAAATAAAGAAAGAAAGCAGACTACAATAGTGGAACGAGGCTATTTAAAAGTCCTGGTGAGAAGTATGGCACCAGATATATATGTTATTATACCAAGATCGGTCTTCTCATGATATATATTTTAACAGGTCAATTGAAAAGTCCCCGGCCTTAAATAGTAAAACACATTTTTTTCGCAAAAAATACGGTGAATGAGGAAGCAATTCGAAGCCCTATTCATGGATTTTTGCCATCGTTTTCACTGACTTGTGACACGGTGCATTGTCTTGGTGAAGCAGCACTTTTTTTTTCTCTTCAAATGCGGCCGTTTTTCGGCGATTTCGTCCTTCAAACGGTCCAATAACGCTATGTAATAGTCGCTGTAGATGGTCCTTCCTTTTTCAAAGTAGTCAATGAAAATTATTCTATGCGCATCCCAAAATACAGACGCCATAACCTTGCCAGCCGACTGTTGCGTTTTCCCACGCTTTGGAGCGGGTTCATCGTGTGCAGTCCACTCGGATGACTGTCGATTGGACTTCGGAGTGAAAGGATGGAGCCATGTTTCATCCATTGTCACATATCGACGCAAAACCTCGGGCTTGATCATCTTCAAACACTGCTCCGAATCATGAACTCGTCGTTGTTTTTGGTCAAAAGTGAGCTCGCGCGGCACCCACTTTGCACAGAGCTTTCTCATACCCAAATATTCGTGAAGGATATGATGTACACGTTCAATTGATATCTTTAAAATGTCTGCTATTTCATTCAATTTCTATTTACGGTCATTCAAAATCATTTGGTGGATTTTTTTAATGTTTTCGTTGGTAACAACCTTTTTTGGGCGTTCACCGTCTTCGGTGCTCATTTCACCACGTCTAAACTTAGCATATCAATCCTTGAGGGTTGATTTTCTTGGGCAGTGTCCGGAAACTCGGCATCAAGCCAAGTGTTTGCTTCAACTGTATTTTTTCCCTTCAAAAAGCAATATTTTATCAACACGCGAAATTCCTTTTTATCCATTTTTTTCACAATAACAAAAGTTGCTTCACTCAAAATGCTATAATTCACA
>BMAW01126281.1:15032-34686 GCA_019974015.1 Nephila pilipes
CTAATGATCCGACAGCTGTCAAATTTATACACGCATCTTTTGAGGGTAAGGGCTAACTAAAAAACATATGGATTTAATTCTAGTAGCGCCATCTATGTGTCAGGCTGGGGACTTTTCAATTGACCTGTTACAAGCATCCAAAACACTGCTCCAGGTGCAGATCACAATACATCTTCTTTCCTGAAAAATTTGAAAAACAGTCAACATGGCATTGTTTTTGATTATTTCCTACATTTATTTGAGAATTCGATTGTACCTCAGTCCTGGAAACATGCAATCATTCTTCCGATTTCAAAACCCTGCAAAGATAGAGATATAATATCCTCTTATAGACCAATAGCTTTAACTTCTATTTTCTCTAAGCTTTTTGAAAGAATTTTAGCTTGTCACATCTTTTATTTTCTGACAATAGAAAGAAAACTTCCTCCACAACATTACGGATTTATTCCATTTAAAGATTGCAGAACTACAACGTATCTTATACGCAAAGCTATAATAGAAGATAAATAGCAGAAGAAAGTTTTAATGGGGGAATTAGTTTGGACATCTAGAGTGCTTATGGTTCCCTGTATTCAGATGGTCATATTTATAAATGTCTACAACTGGGTATCTCAGGAAAAATAGCACTTTGGAAAAACAATTTTCTTTCACCAGATCATTTCAAATCCGATGGAAAGGATGTCTTTCATCGAGAAAGAATGCTTTGAAAGAGGTCCCTCAGTGTAGTGTCCTCCCCCCCCATATTGATTACAATCCACATGTATGATGTCTTTTAAACTTTAGAAACAGGAGTCAAGTGCTCAATTTACTCTGATGACTTTTTTATTTATTGCTCTCATCATTCTCTCGATATCATCCATAAAAAATTACAAGATACTGTGGAAAGAATCTCAAAATTGAGCAAATACTGAAAACTTACTCTAAGTCCTGACAAAAGTACAATAGTGGAGCTTTCAAATAAGAGAATTCAAATATATCCTAATATTATGTTTGCTGGGTACCCACTCCCATGGCAATCCTCCGTTAAATATTTAGGAGTATATATTTTCCTATACGCAAGCAAAATATTTTTATGATGAATCAAATGAAAAATACTGCCTTACAAAAGTTAATTCCTTTGTATAAATACTATGGCCCAAGAGCTGCAGATTTTATTAAATTAACTAACAATAGTATATGTAGTACTTTTTACCATACCTGTCATATCATAAATAAATTATCTGATAACCAGCTCAAACCTTTCAATATTATTCAAACAACAGCTCTTAGAATTGCATTGGGACTTCCACAATGAAGCCCAAATATCGTGCTCTTACAACTGGCTAAACCGGAAATTCTTTCTGATAAGACGATTGGCTAGTAAATTTCTTATACCTCAAGTATCAAATGGTAGTTTTTCTCCTATGCACCGCGATAGCCTTGAAACAATAAATCTGGAAATCCCAGAAGGAGACAGAAACAAGACCAAGAACATTTTTCCATATTTTGGGCATTGATGAAAAACAAATTATATCAATCCCCAGTTTGATATCTTACACAGATCATCTTCCTTGTAAGATCTATACAGAGGAATTTGGATTTCAAAATAAAAGCTTACCTACTCATATAATAAAAGGATAATTTGAGAAATTAGTGAATCATAGATTCAGAGATTTTTTTCCTAATAGCTACGGATGCACCAAGAAATCAAAGTAGGACATCAATATCAGATATCACAAAAAATGCATCTTTCGCTTACAGAGTAAATCATATCAATTCAATGTTTACAGCAGAAGAACTTGCCATATGCCAAGCTCTATGACGTAACTGAGTCAAAAGAAAATCCGTTAATTCTCTCTGATAGCCATTCTGTGCTATCAGCATTAAAAATTACACAATATAAAATCCCCAAAAGTCATTCATAGACTAGCTAGTAAAATCTTCATTTAGTCACAATTTCATACTCAGACGTTTCTGCTTTGGATTCCGGGACATTCGAAATTTTTTTCAATGAAAAGGCGGATTATCTCGCAAAATCGGTGATAGAATCCAATGCGTACATTGACTGGATTGCCCCAGAACACATCAATAGCAATATTTTCCACGTCAAAATGAAAAGAACTAATAAAAACTTTTATTCAAGCAAATATTTTGAAATTTTAGGAAACATCCCAACCATAAACATAGTATCTAAATTGACAAAAAATAGAAGAGAGGAAATATTAAGCATTCGAATCATCAGCAAAATGATCATAACTCCAGGGCTTTTGCATAAATTCAATTTAAATGATAACGCACAATGTAGCAGCGTCACTGATTTGGAACATATTCTTTTGACCTGCAATAATTACGCTCCCATGGAAATATTCTCTGAAATATTCTCAAGATAGATCCAAAGCACAATATTAATTTCAAAGAATTTTCGGAGAGAACCGTAGTTAATAAACAAGTTTTCAGAGCATTCTTGCAAAAGATGAAATATTTTGATATTTACTTAATTAAAAGAATCTGTGAAAAAGGGAATATAATAGCCTTTGTTGCTCTGTATCCCACAAAACAAAACAAAAATTTAGTCAACAAAAATTTTAACATCATGTTGTGACGACTGTACTTCATTATATAATTCTAACGCCCTCTTTCCATCTAATTAATTAGTCAATAATTCCATTCCAATCGAAGAATCTTAGGTGCGAGTTAAAATGCTTTATTAACAACTTAAGCACGGATGAGGTCTTTCTCTCTCGAATCCCAAATAACTCGCCAATAACCCGCCAAAATTAAGTTTTAGCTTACCAGATCATTCGTTCTGATTCAAACATTTCTTTCCAACAGTAGCTTCGTATCTTAGTACTTTAACTGGCAGTAACTTCAATCCCAAAGATAAATTACGATGCATCAATCCAATTCACTAATAACTAACAGCTTGTCGTTATCGTCTATCTCTTTTCGTTTTCCTATCAATTATATTTCATTTATATATCACTAATTCTAATTAAAATCTCTCAATTTCTTACCTTCATTTAGTTTATCTAATTACGTTTCGTTTTGGTCGGAAAGAAATATAATGTCCCCGATGTAAGCGAAGAGAAAATCGAGTATGTCACAATGTAGTGTGGAAAAAATACCCAAACAAGGCAGCCTTTGATACATTGATACATTAATTACTCGAATTCAGTTTCTCAATCGTTTCCGTCAAAGTAAGAAATACTTCTTCAACTGCATGTGAATGTAATTAACGATACTTATATAATGCAGATATTTTATTTCCTTGATAACCCAAATGAATGAATATTTAATGAGAGTAGCAATTCCTGTTTCCTCTTTCAATAATCTGTCCTATTTATGTAACTCATTTATTAATCGCTTCGTGAAGTTGTTATGTCTCAAGGTAATGGGTTTGTTCGAGATATATTAATGTCACGCATGTGTATAAGGCCCCGTCTACCAGCCATTTTGATTTCGTGGACGTAATGCTAATCCTATGGAATTTCGACTTCAATTCTCACATCTTTACTATTTGATCTATTTGAATGCAATGAAGAGCATGTGAAAGAGCAAAAAATAATGAATACTTCTGTGGAATTACTTTTTTCCTTCGATTTTTAAAAATGTTTTTACCCATATTTTAATAATTCATTTACAGGTTTACAGTCTTTAAGACATATTTTTAAAAATCAGAGGAAGAATCCTTCATTATTTTTTCCTCCTTCAGATGCACTTTATAATTTCAAATTGATTAAATAGTAAAGAAGTGAGAATGTAAGTCGAAATTCCATAAAATTTAGATTATGTCCACGAAATCAAGATGGCTGGTAGACGAGAGCCTTAAGGCTCCCGTCTACCCGCCATTTTGATTTCGTGGACGTAATGTTAATCCTATGGAATTTCGACTTGAATTCTCACTTCTTTACTATTTGAATGCAATAAAATGCATCTGAAAGAGCAAAAATAATGAAGGATTCTGTGGAATTATCTTTTCTCTCCGGTAATATTTGAATATTCTCAAAGACCGGAAACTCAAAACCAATAATTAAAATAATAGAATAAAATATATTTTAAAAATCTTAGAAAAATGAATTTACAGAGCGTGATTTCATGCAAGCTCTTTCAAATATACACTCATTACATTCAAATAGATCAAATAATAAAGAAGAGTCAATCAAAGATATAGGACATTAAATCCACAAATATTATGAGTAATTTTTGATTAATGAATATATAAATTTAATTATGGTGATTAAGAAATTATTTACATTGTATTCCTTCATCAATTTACACTTTTTCGAAAAATTAACCGACATCCTGGAACATCAAAACTGCATCATATTTTCTTTCAATAAAACACAAAAAATAAAACATTATAAATTTTGGTAGAAATTATATCAGTAGAAATTCCTTAAAGAACGAAAAGAATCTTGAACACCCCATGCAGAAAAGAAATTAAAAGTATTGATTTGTAATCTGTAACCTACATATAGTTAAATTAGAATGAATGGGGAAAAGTAAAAGGAAATGCTAGCCTCGTTTTGTAGTGAGTTATAAAAAAGACTGAGGACTTTAGCTTTTTGTGACTTTCTCTTCAACTTCCGGGACCTTTTGGTAATTTGAGTTGCATAAAATTACAATTTCTTTCCAACCAAAATGAAACGTGATTAGCTGAATTAGACGAAGATAAAAAAAATGCAGTGAATTGAATTAGAGGTAGTGATATATAAACGAAATATAATTGAGAGGAAAGAGAATGGATATAAAGGATAATAAGTTGATAGATGTATAGTTGAAATGAAGCATCATAATTAATCGCTATATTGGAAGTAAATCTACAGTAAGCGAGAAGTGCTTGAATTGGAACCAGTGATTTGGTAAGCTAAAACTTTATTATATTGGAATATAAACTAGTATCAACTGGGTTAAGAGGAATTCGAGACAGCGAACTTACGCACTGTATGTTGCTACTAAATAAACTGTTTTGTCCTGCTCTACGGATCTTCAATTGGAGTTTTGAACTTATTGATGATTTAATTAGATTCCAAGATGGCTGATAACTGTAGAAGAAAATAATGAAGAAAATACGTCTCATATTTACAGATATATCCCTCATGCCTCAAAAACAGGACAATATCTTGTTCGATAGATGTATTTGGATTTGTGTAAATACAACAGTCCTCCAAAAGAAATATGGCTGCTGTTGGTTTGGTGAAGAATTTAATAGAAGCAGCTTATTTACAGAATAAAGAATTATGCAAAGAAACAAAGTAACTAAGCACAGTTTCTATTCAGTCTAATAGAGGCGACATAGTTGCACACGAGATGATGAAAAACCCAGTTGAAGGGCCTCCACTTTTGACTGAGGAACTATTCTTACACATTGTTATTTGATGAATGCCATCCTTTCAGAGTTTACTTTGGTAAATCAAAGACAAAGTAGTTGGAAGTTGAGGAGTCCGAGCTATGCGAGGGATATTCGGGGATTTCCCATCAAAATCGAGGCAACAAATCTTTGCATGCAGTGACCATTTAATGTGGAGGGAGACGTTATCATGCAATAGAATAATCCCTTCATGCAACATCAAAGATTGATTGCTGTTTTCAGAATGTGTATGGTGGCACAATAGCTTGTTGTATTAACTTTCATGAAAGAGAGTGCGTACAATTTCTTTGACGATTAACAGTGCCTGCTCTATCTCGCGCGTAGTGTATACCGATTCTGCCTCACCAGATTGCACACTGCAGTAGTTGCTCTTGGGTAATGACCACTTGTGTCTGACCTTGCAGAGGGCTATCGTCCATTCCGGCTCGTCATTTAGGAAATTCACTGCATTTTCGAATTCTAGAAGTGCGCGATAGATACGTCATCCCATACACATTTGAAATCTCAACTAATAAAGCTCATCAAAATTTTCTTTTTCCGCAGTTGGAAATTGTGCGACAATGCGTCGATTGCGTTTGGAAGCATGCATTAAACCGACTATAGTCTTTCCTTTAGAATAGGCACTTCAAAGTCACTAATATTTCCCCCACTATCGTCTGTAACTATGGCAACAACGATTAAGAATGGACATCACTTTTTTCCTCTCTTCGTTTGATTTTCGTAAACAGACTTCCAATGAAAAACTTAATTTTGAGTTTCATGTCTGCGTTGGATTTTTTAAATATCTGTATCATTAAAATATTTGCTTAAAATCTGTACAACATTTTACAAACATTGTTAACGTGTAATTAAAAACATTTAATTTTCTTACACCTTTATATAACGGAACTTAATAACTAATTGAAAACTTTTAAAATTAAATAAATTTGTATACGCATAGGCATTATATTAATATTTATTTTACAAGAATATGCTTCAATAATTTATGTACTTGAAAGTTATCATTTTGAAAAAAAGAAACATGTTATTTTTAGATATTTAAAATTGATTTTACATTTAACATATAAAGCTCGTTCGAACACAAAGGTATTCAGACCTCAACTGAAGTGTTGAAAATAAAGGCATTGGCGATGGTACATTAGTCGCTACTATGGTAACCGATGGAGGAAGAAGGAAAATGAGTGATCTTGACTCGCCTATTCTAAAGTAACAGACAAAATAGTGATTACCTTAATTCCTCTCAATCATAGAGACAATTGATAATTTCCAATTATACCACCTTCTTTCATATGACCCAGAGTCATCTCTTGGCCACGAACAGCGTTCGGCCTATTCAAGAGATGACATTCGCGAGACAGTTCCTCTTTCATTTGGAGACTTTAATTCAGACTTTTATTTTTCCGAGCCTTATACAGCAACAAGTATTTAATATCACTAATAAGCTGTTAAAACCTTTTATAAAAAGCTAAAATAATGATTCACAACTAGAGCGAACACCGTGTACTTTCATTCGGTGAAAAAAACCATTTCACTAAGCTTTTACACATTTCCTTTAACTGCATCCATAAGTTGTTAAAAGTGTCTTTAGAAACAGATGTGCGCATAATGTCGCGTACTTTCGAGAAAGACTTTCTTTATAAACTGCTGTTTGTAGAAAATGCAACACCATGAAGGAATCATCAGAATCAAATGAAATTCGCAGCAAATGTCAATTATAGGATATTATGCAAATTAATAAAGTTTCAGAGCCATCGCGCGTGCGCGGCGCGCGCAGCGCCCTCTGAATTGATGCTGAAAGCGTATAAATAAAGTGCTGTAGCGGGACGTTGAAAAAAGTCTATGATTATTTGTTAGTGGCAAACGTTTAGTGAGACCTGAGTATACCTCCACGACGGAAGAATAAGAAATTCAAGCAACTTAGGGAGTTTGAACGAGGGAGGATAATCGGCCTTCGAGAAGGAGGATTTTCCTATCGCGCAATAGCAGCTCGTATGCAGCGGAACAGTTCCACAGTGATGCGAGTTTGGAAGCAGTGGACCGACGAGCACCGAACAACTCGAAAAACAGGCACTGGACGACAGAAGGTGACGTCAGAGCGCGATGATCGACACCTGCTCCGCATGGCGGTGAATGATCGCACAGCTTCCTCCAGGCAGCTGGCAGCACGTTGGTCTACTGCTACAGGTGTACAATTGTCGGCTTCGTCAATTCGTCGTCGTCTGCTGCGCCGTGGATTGCGTGCAAGGGTGCCTTTATACAGGATTCCCCTCACGGCGAATCATCGACGGCTGCGTCGGCAGTGGGCTCTTGAGCACAGAGACAGGCGAGCTGATTGGCACCAAGTTGTCTTTTCAGATGAATCACGCTTCAATTTGTGGACCCATGATGGCCGTGTTCGTGTTAGACGTTATGCCGGTCAACGCTGCCTTCCTGAGTGTATTATTGAACGACATAGTGGTCGAACACCCGGAGTTATGGTCTGGGGTGCGATTTCGTATCATGGACGATCCAATTTGATACGAATTGAGGGTAATCTCAATAGCAACAGGTACGTCCGTGAAGTGCTACAGCCCGAAGTCGTTCCTTTCCTTCAAGGCATCCCTGGAGCTATCTTTCAGCAGGATAATGCACGCCCACATGTTGCGCGGACTGTTCGAGACTTCTGTTCAGCACAACGCATGCAACTTCTTCCTTGGCCTGCTTATTCACCGGATATGTCGCCTATTGAGCACGTGTGGGATATGGTTGGTCGGCGTCTCGCTCGTGATCCGCGTCCTGCAGTTTCCAAAGACGAACTTTGGTTGCGCATACAAGCGATATGGAATTCTCTTCCTCAAGCAGATATTCAACATCTGTTTGACTCCATGCCAAGTCGTATAGCAGCACTTATTGCAGCGCATGGTGGCTGCACCAAATACTGATTTCGGACGCTTAATTTGTTTCTTTTGTTTTGAAAATTTCATCATTTATTTGTATCAGTACAAGTCGTTTCTGCATTAAATTTCATTTGATTCTGATGATTCTTTCATGGTGTTGCATTTTCTACAAACAGCAGTATATATACAGGATGAACCGTAAAGATTTCTCAATTTTGGAGAGGTTACTGTGTGGGTTGTAATAGGAATAGAGGGGTGGAGTTGGTCTTGTGCAAGTGGTTAGCTTCTACCGCCTTCAGTACTGTGACAGTATTAAGGCCAGCGCGAAAAAACAGAACTGTAGGTGGCGCTCCCTACGCTGCTTTCGCTTTTGATTTTGAAACTCTAAAGGAGATTTCTGGACTTTCCTCATATTACCTATTAGGAATTCTAACGAGGAACGTCGGGTTTTGTTACTGAAATGCATTATGAGACCAACCGGTCTGTGACATCGACACTGAGAGCGTTCTGTACCAGATCGAACAACGATTTAGCTACGAATATCTAACCTTGAAGATTAAAAATCCACCCCGAAAAGAAAATGACCTGTCAGACCCAGGACTGTTGGAATGCCAGAAAATATGGAAACAATAACAACATCCATTCGGCAATCGCCAAAGCCTTTTTCTCGTACGCGTGCCTCAGATCCAATGCCATTCAGCCTCAGCTAACTCGGAAAGTGAAGAACTTCCAGCCATCATTGTATGCGTGGGGTCAGCAATGTGTTGCTAAAGATGGCCGCCGTCTGCTTGATGTAATTTTCAAAAGGAATTAATAAAACTGTTTTATATTCACTTTTCAGAAACATATTCAGTTTTTAGGAGATAGATTTTGTTTATTTTTCAAACCTCTTCAAAGTACTGGAGATCATTATAGCTCAGACTATAGAGAACAAAATGGGGGATCTAAAAGAAGAACTAAACACCTGAAATCTTGTTTTACGTGATTTCACGTAAAACAACTTCATTCTAAACTCGCATGAAAAATTTAAGTAAAAATGATTTTATTCGTCCATTTAAAAGGTAGATATTCACAAACACAAATAATATTTCACATGTTAAATTATAAAAAAAAAATTAATAATTTACCGTATTTTAATTTGAGACATTTCGAAAAAGTTTCAGTTACCTGAGTCAGATGGGGTGTCGAAAGATATCTGCTGATCTTCCACGTGATATCCATTTTGGGCAGCATCCTTTTTCTTCAAGATACCATTAGAATAATTCTTTTCCTTACACTCTTTACAGAAGTAATCGTAAATAGTGAGTAAAGTACCTACGGCTGCAAGCACCACAAAAGCCAGTATCACGAATCTGAAAAAGAAAAATGTATTTTTCATGCATTGCCTTTGAATACAATGTTTCTCTGAATGAGTTAAAATTGCTAAAACTTGTGCATACGTTTACATGAAAAATGTAAATCAAAGAATGCTTTCAGAGGTTCCTCATTCACAAACGTATTTTCTATTCAGTCTTTTTCTGCGGAAAAACTTAAAACATTTTGTATTTTTCTGCAAAAGGTATTCTTTAGAAAAATATCCAAAATGATTGCGATTATTTTAGTTTCACAAGTATTTATGTGTATCTACTGACAGGGATTTTTGATAAATTAGAAAGTACGAATCTGGTAAAATGCAGAAAAAATTTAATGTAATAATTGACAGAAACTCAAAACAAAAAATAATTTATGCGACAAAAAAGACTACGGTACAAAATTCAATGATGCGTAGGAAACTCAACTAAGTAAACAGCATTTCTTAAAATGTGTACATTTTCAATAGGATCAAGTCTTTCTTATAAAACTATTTTTTGTTAGATAATATATTAAAGACCAGACACGAATTTTCTCGTACCTATTTTAATATACCGAATCTAATACGAGTTTACTCGTGATTTGTGATACAGATGGAGCACCTTTAATACGCGGTTGAGTAACATGCGAATCTACTTTATATGTTGTTTTGCTATGGTCCCTTCGAAAAGCGATAGCTTGAGGTATCCCTCCTAGATAAGTTTTCTGATTATCCGCCCTGCCTTTCCTCCAGGGAATGTCCAGTAAACTTAACAGTCATTCTGAGAATCACCTGAAATGCTTAAAAATCTGAAGAAATTCTAAAAATTAGTTATTTTTAATTGATATCAATAACAATTTCGCAAAATATGGATGTTCATAAATTCAGGTTTGCACTCCTTTATATATTGAACTTCACAAATTATAAATAAAATATATTAATCATTCATTCATGAAGTATAAGCAATCTATATTTTTATCTCTCAACCTAGTTTACTTTGTTATGAACAACCCGGCAATAGAAAAGGCATCTATGCATCTCCGCTAATGTTAGAGAAATTATTTTCCAAAGTCTCGCCCCTAGTTTTATAACATAGGAGTACCAGTTTACTGTAGAATCAAATCAATTCAACGCATGCTTCACTATAATTCTTGCTCCTTGAACAGTGTATGAATTTTGTGTTCGCTTTTTGTAATTTTTAGTCCGATATCTCTCTTAGAAAGTTTCCGTTTTCCCTTCTAAGCGCAAAGAGTTGGTCAGATTCGTCTTCCACTAAAAAAAAAGCCTAACTATAATTATTTTAGCTTGTTGAATCAAAGAGGTTTTATTTAATAATCATGAAAGATTAATAATAACTGCAGCAGTAGCATATTTTCTCCCAAAATTTAGATATTGCATCAATCCAACAAAATTAACATTGCGTCTCTCACTAATTCCTTGTACCGGAGAATATTTCATATTTTCAGAAAATTCTGAGATTTGTTGGCTTAATAATAACGAAAGTAAATATTCCATTGTGTGGCAGTTAGCGAAATCACGTTATGTCTGCATAATTTTTAAAGCAAATTTTTACTGTCTTCAAGTCTGCTACTATTGCAATCGGCGTTTCAAGTTCTACAACAGCCAAAACTTGTTGTTCTGTAATATCAATTAATGCTCTTAAAATTGTTGATTTTATCTCTAAAAATCTTTCAAGCGTTACCAGCAAACTCTTCTAGCGTGTTTTGGTATCTAGCACAATTCGACTGTGAAAATATTATTTGTTTATTCTCAGTCAAACTGAGCTTTAACATAATTTTTGTAAAATATCATTCTTGAGAGATTAGTTTCTGAATAATTTACAATACTCATAATTTATTTTTTATAGTTACATTTATATTAGTCAAATAGTATATTTCTAAGTAAGCAATATGAAAGTTAACATCGGTTGCTATATCACCTACAAATTCTAAATCTAACGCTTTGCTTGTAGTTTATAATTTTTATAATTCTGTGTATGTGTGTTTGTTCCCAGAATAAAACATAATTTCCGGAATACTAAAAGTATTTCCCGGGATTCAGGGTTCTCAGGAAAGAAACCCAACTCCTAGACAATATGGAATCATAATTCCTATATTTTCTTTTTAGGAAATTCAGATTTATCTTTTGTTCGGATGACGTTAAGAGCATAAAGACATTATAATAACTTTTTTTTTTCTTTCATTTTATGCACATACGAATCACCATTTCTCGGAAAGTAAAATGTTCCAATTTGAATTATTTTTATAATAGACTGGTTTCAAGATCTTACAGTGAGTGTGATTAGATGTAAGTTCAACCATGTTGTACTGGATAAATTTGAAGAGTTATAAATATCTTTTCTTGCGTAAGTGATTTCCCTAATAACTAAAAACGATATCGAAGGAAGGACAAATAGTTTTTTACGATCGAGGAAAACCTCATTGTTATCGAACGAACTCGAAAAGGGATAAGACTAGCAGAAATTTCCAGAGAACAATCTAGGTGAAGGATTAAGAATTGAGGATAAATTTCGTCAGTTAGTTGATAACGTTCATTACGAAGGAAACGGCAGGTTTTTTTTATGGATGTTGGAACACTGATATTATCTCTCGTGCTTAATTCCTTTTATGGTGTAATCAGTGGTTCATTTAACCACGGTTTAGTAATTATGAACTTCGATTGCACCGCGTAAACGGAGATAGACTTTATTAATAATTCTGTAACTTAATTACAAGTTGTTATTCATATAAATAAGCGTAAGATTTTCCAATATAATCCACTGAAAAAGGGATAAATAAGAAATTGATAAATACATTAGTTTACTACCTTTACTGAGCCATTTAAAGCTATATATATGTTGGTAAATAAATGACAATGCAATTATCCTCCTCAGATCCAAGGTCAACTTTGAACCCTAAATCTTAGAATAATTTGTATTAATCGGTTCTAAATACATGAAAAATTACTGAAAAAGTGTCCCAAAAATTATTTTAACTTTTTTTTCTGAGAAATTGTCTCCTGGAGAAGACATTGGGACAAAGTGACATCATCATCTTAATTTAAAATCGTTCTTTAATTCTAATTTAATTTGTAATTCATAATAATTAGCATAATGAACATAACGTAAAATGAGCATAATGTAAAGTTTGAATCGCAAAATATTTCTGTCCGAGCTGTTTGCAGAAGAACCCTAATTTCCAAAATTTATCTCACTCATTTTTTCTCTCTCACTTTATCTTATACTATAAAACATTTCCTCAATTTTAAATTAATTCTTATTGAAAACTCGGGATTTCTAAAAAAAAATGTTGACTGCTAGTACGGGAGTTATAGTTCTTTCTGTCCAATACATTCGAATTCTGGGAAATTTTAAATTAGACATAATTACAGTGATCATTAATTATGTTTCCTTCCATTTTCTGACAGATACAGATTCTTTCCTGAGTCCTTTAAATATCTACATTGGGTGAATTCAGTTAGCAATGAAAGAATATCATTCTGAGCTGAAATAAAATCCATAATAATAGTTTCAAATCGAGTGATTATGATAGCTATTGACCCAATGTCCCCTACAGGCGACACTGCGTTCTAAACCAGATGTGGGAAGATTTGAGTAAGAAATTAATAATGTTATATATAAACAAGATTAAGGAATTCAGCAATGTGTTTAATAATTTTTTATTACCCTAATAATAAAAAATATGAACACTTAAAAATGCTCAAGCGTATAATTTTCTTCCTCTCGGAAAACACCATTTTCATTTTACCATAAATAAGCTACGAATGAAAAATGTCCGCTAAAAATCATTTTTTTAGAACTACCATCTATTGGTAAGAAAATTAACTAATTCTGGGCACCATTGACGCCTTTTATTTAACTTGGTGGCATTTTTTTGAAAGTGTTGTTTAGTATCTAATACAGACGACGCCGGGAATGAGGTGATTATAAGCTATTGTGTCATATGGTTTATGCATTCAATATCTAGTGATGGATACCACAGGGTAGTTCTGAGGAAACATGAATAAAGCATCTGATTTCAAGAAGCCATTCCATCAAGCTCTTAGAGACATCTGTTGTTCAGTTATAATAACATTTAACTTATTGTTTATGGATCTAATGTCATCAATAACAATATTTTTAATGACAGAATGAAAAAAACCAACGTAATATTTTATTTAAGTAAACATTTTGAAATTTTAGGAAACATCCTAACCATAGACATAATATCTAAATGTACAAAAAAATAGAAGAGAGGAAATGCTAAGCATTCGAATCATCAGAAAAATGATCATAACTCCCGGGCTTTTGCCCAAATTCAATTTATATGATAATCATAATGAGCGAAAGATTTATAAGCGTATCAGTGATTTGGAACATATTCTTTTGATTTGTAATAAAAAAATTACGCTTCCCATAGAAATCATCTCTGGAGTATACTCAAGATAAACTCACAGCACAATATTACACTCATGGGCAAAAAAATTAGTGCACCAAGAAATAATTGCGGGATCGTATTGAAATTTGGCATGAAGGTACATGTCGGGGGAGACATGCAAATGATTAGAAATGCAGCGTGATTGCGCATTACGTATAGCCGGTAAAGGTCGTTTAACATCGTTCTCCATGGAGTATAAAACAGGTAACCAAAGCTTGTTTGAGTATGCTGAATCGTTTACAAAAGAAGAGCTGAGGTAGACATGCCATTACACCGTTTTCGAAGACAATATGAGCAGCTGTCGCAGTTTGAGAGGGGGAGAATCATTAGCACGAGGGAAGCTGAGTGGCCAGCTAGGCGAGTAGTTCGTCAATTAGGCTGCTCTGATTGTGTTGTGAGGAGGTGTTGGGACCAGTGGATCCGAGAGACGTCATTTACACGAAGACCAGGTTCAGGACACCCTCGATAGACCAGTCGTCGAGAAGACCGCCACTTCGTAAGAAATGCACGCGTACAGCCAACTGCTTCATCGGCCACCATCCAGGCACAAGTAGCACCTTCACTGGGGGCCCCTGTGTCTTCTAGAACGATACGAAGGCACCTTGCTGAATGACATTTGGGATCGCGGCTCCCATTAACATACGTGTGCTGCCCTTGACGCCCATCCATCGACGCCTCCGTTTAGAGTTGTGCCGCGCACGAGAAAACTGGACTGCAGGGGAATGGAACCAGGTCGTCTTTAGCGACGAATCCAGATTCAATCTCAGCAGTGATGACAATCGTGTTTGTGTGTGGAGACCCTGTGGTGAACACCTCAATCCTGCCTTTGCTTTACAGCGACATACCGCTCCCACAGCTGGTGTGATGGTATGGGGTGCCATTGCCTACAATACACGGTCACCCCTAGTATTGATCCGTGGCACCGTAACTGCCCAGCGGTATGTCCATGACATTCTGTAACCACATGTGTTGCCACTCATGCAACGGCTCCCAGGAGCCATTTTTCAACAAGACAATGCTCGGTCTCCCACGGCAAGGGTATAACAAGACTCTGTCCGCACTGTTTCTATCCTTCCTTGGTCTGCCCGATCCCCAGATTTGTCTCCAATCGAGCATATCTGGGATCATTTGGGACGGCGAGTTGGGCATCCCACGAGTTTGTACTAACTAGAGGTACGAACTTGAGGCAAGGTTACAGCAAATATGGAACGAAATGTCTAAAGACATCATACAGAACTTGTATGCCTCAATGCCCGATCGTATCGAATCGTGCATTCGCGCTACAATGGGTTCTACGGGATATTAAATCCTCCGTTCTTTTGCCTTTTTCTCTGAAATAAATGATCCTTTTTCTTTGATTTTCTAATCGTTTACTTATATCAAAGTAGTGATTACGTATGTAAAATTTCGTTTCATTTTGACAACTCCTTCTTGGTGCGCTAATTTTTTTGTCCATGAGTGTACTTTCAAAAAAAAAAAAATTTGGGAGAAAATATTAGCTAATAAACATGTATTCAGAACATTCTTGCTGATGAAATATTTTGATATGTACTCAATTAAAAGAGTATTGTAAAGGGGATAATAGCCTTTGTTTCTCAATATTCTATGAAATAAATAAATAAGTCATAAATAGACATTTAGCTTTAAATTATTTCGATCTTAAATAAGTTTTTAATTGGTTGTTATAAATATCCCCAAATAATACGCTTAACTCAAATTGTATTGCGGAATAAAGGATTGAAATTTAGGACCTACCGTCCACAAATGAAAACGTAGGGGAATGTTTTGAAAGTAATGGAATCAATTCCATCAAAGAAACAGCGTAAACGGGCAATCGTTCTTATTAACTAACGATTCGCTCTTATTCTCAAGTAAGAAAATTTCGCTTATCTGTCACACAGGCGGCTATTATCTTTCTGTTAAATCAGATTGAAAGTCGACTAATGGAAAAAAACAGGTAATCACTAACTTATATTACGAAGGTACGTCGCAAATAAGAAAGTGCATAATGAACAAACTTTCTCTAACTTAAACTTCTGAACATTCTACCTTTGACATTCTCTGAGCAAGACGGAAGTATATATGAACTTTGATATCGAAAGAGGTTAATAGGACACGTAGCTCCCTCTATTCTTCCTAGTTTCAATACCAGATTTATCTATTTAAAATAGGTAAGCAATAAAGATGATACGTTAAAAGTCGCGAGAAGCAAATGTCAGTTCGAAGAAGAACGCGGTTAGAAAGATTCAAAATTATGTCTACTAAAGTTTATTAATACTTCCCTGTTATAGCGGCACCCGACGATAAATCGCCAAGGTACGCTGTATCTCGAGGTAGATTTCCCGAGTTCGGCGACGACCTTGGCGTAATCGTAATTTGACGAGCATCGCTATAATAGAGAAGTACCGGTTTATTTACTGTTGGTATAAAGAATTATCCTCGATTGAATGAAGAAGGTATCATTTGGATTTAGCCAACAAAACAGTAATTGATAGGAACAATTATTAGAGGAAAGTATGTGTACATAGTCTGTTATCTAGATAAAAGAAGAAAAAAAAAATCAAATGTCCTAGCAAAAATATGGAAATTCGTGAAAGTCTTTTTTCGAAACAGAAGAACTAAGCTAGTAGATTGCTGCCAGAATTTGTAGGGAGACCAATGAGTACTTCGTCATTGTTCCTAATAGAAAAGCAATTAATTTTCTTTTGTCTACCTAAATGATGTTGTTGCTTTTGGATATTTCACTTATTTAAAATTTAATTACATTTTCTGTTTTGTCATGGAAATTGAAGGAACGGAATTTTAATTAAAACCTAATTTTAGTTAAGTTATTTATGTGAATAAAAATTGGCGAAAATTCTTTAAAATCTTCGCCAATATACTAGTCGACTGGCTGACACACTAATATCAACACTAAATATGTATTCTACTCATAGTTTTTTCGGTATTTCCCTGTTATAGTGACGTAATTACGCCGTTGCCTAACTCGTGAAGCCTATCTTGCAAATGCAAACTACCTTGGCGGTATTTTTTAGTCGGTTGGCGATTTGTCGTCGATTGCCGTTATAACAAGAAGGTACTGTTTCCCCCTGTAAAATGCATAATAATTTTTGCATTTATGTTTAATTAAACGCACTCCAACATAAAACTTGAAGTTCATCTATTTAAATGAGTCTCAAATTCAAATCATAAACATAACAAACATTGCAAACGTAACAATAAAAAATAACGGAATTTTTTTTTAAAATGCAACATTTACATCATATAAAGAGCTTCATTGGTTAATGGGTTTGGAGGAGACTGCTGAATTGTTACGGATCCATTTTCAACCGCTTCTAATTTTCCTACAAAAGATAAGAATTTTATTTGAGTGATTCAAGAGTTTAAATAACTAAAAAAGCATTCGTTATTGTTCAATAACATGAATTGCGAAAATCAGCAAGTTCCTGCTCAAAAACTCTAAATTATTCTAAATATTCCTATACAAATGCATCTCAATTGTTTGGTTGTTTCAAATTATTTTTATCACTGAGTTCTCAAGCGACATATTACGCCAACATCTGAAGAATTAAGGCTCCCGTCTACCCGCCATTTTGATTTCGTGGATGTAATGTTAATCCTATGGAATTTTGACTTTAATTCTCACATCTTTATTATTTTATCTATTTGAATGCAATAAAGTGCATTTGAAAGAGCAAAAAATAATCAATGCTTCTGTGGAATTACTTTTTTAATAAGATTCTTAAAAATATTTTTATTCTTATTTAAATGATTCGTTTTTGAGTTTTCCTGTCTTTAAAGAATATTTTCAAATATTTTTAAGAATCGGAGGAAAAAAGTAATTCCACAGAAGCATTCATTATTTTTTGCTCTCTCAGATGCACTTTATTGCATTCAAATAGATCAAATAGTAAAGATGTGAGAATTCAAGTCAAAATTCCATAGGATTAACATTAAGTTGACGAAATCAAAATGGCGGGTAGACGGGAGCCTTAAGGTTCCCGTCTATCCGCCATTTTGATTTCGTCAGCTTAATGTTAACCCTATGGAATTTCGACTTTAATTCTCACTTTTTTACTATTTTATCTATTGGAATGCAATAAAGTGAATCTGAAAGAGCAAAAAATAATAAATGCTTCTATGAAATTACTATTTTCATCTGATTTTTAAAAATATTTAAAAATATTTTTAAAGACCAGAAAACTTACAAACGAATAATTAAAATAGGAGTAAAAAAGTTTTTAAAAATCGGAGGAAAAAAGTAATTTTATAGAAGCCTTCACTATTTTTTGCTTTTCGGATACATTTTACTGTATTCAAAAAGCTAAAATAGTACAGAATTGAGAATAGTAGTCAAAATTCCATAGGATTCCGTTCACAAAATCAAAATGGTCGGTAGACGAAAGCCTTAATTATTCCATTATTTTAATCGTAACCATTCAGTTTATTATTTCGAGAACATTGCTGTCCAGTTGAATAACTTTCGTCTGCTGATATTATAATTTTCAAGTAAAATAGAAGCAGTTTTCTGCACCAATTTTACAGAAAAATTTTATGGCCTATGGTAGGCAAGTTGGTAGAGCAAAAGATTCATAATCGATGAGAAGACGTGAACAGGAAATTTAAGAAAAGTCGTAACTTTCCTCCCCCTCTGTCGAGATCTCGAATAGATTCCAGCATTTTCTAGAAGCATTATTTTTTTTCATAAATTATTTTAAATTTTTAATGCATTTTCTTAAAAAAGGAATTTTTATAAATTTGTTCTTTTTAGTTATGGCATAGCTTGGTAAATGGTATTGCTATCTTTTGTATTTCATTTCATTTTTAATGTTCGTAATTAATTCGATTTAGTTTTTAATAAAGGTTTGATTTTTGCAAGTTTATATTCTGTAATTAATTTTTTTTTCTTCATTGTAATTTTTTAATATTCAGGATTCTATGTAAATCTTGTGTGAGACTTAGGTAAAAGAGTAGTTGATTCTAGAATTTAGTGAAAATATTTTAGCAACAGCTAGAACTAGTTATTCTTAACGCTTGGAAAAAAATCTTATCTACATCAGCTTCTAGGTAATTTTAACTCATTTTTTCTGCTTTCTAAAGAATTTGTGTCATTTGCAATATTGCATTCGAGGGTTTTCAACATATAAGTGAAACATTTTTTTCTAAATTTAAAGTACATTTGAAAGTTAATTTCCAAATTAATGGCCTTTTTGTGTGTGTTTTGTACCCCGTGATTGTGATTTTTGATTTTATAATCATTTTTTAAATTATATATATACTTTTATTAGAATAGTTTGACAAATAATTATAGAATACCCTAGTCTAACAGTCTAAAGCCTGTTACACTTCAAAATGTATTATTTTATTTTTTTTTATAAATATTTGGTTTTTTAAAAAAAATGTTTCAGTTATTACATCTTTTTTTAATATTTCTGATTTTTGTCTAATATTTTTTCATTTCATTTACTTTCTTTTAAATTCATATTTCTTCATTTACAGATAAATTTGAATAATGTATAATTATTCAATTTTCATTTTGAATTTTTAATGTCTTATTTCTTAATGGTTTAGATGTCATTTTTACTTTTTGTTATAACGTTAACTTATAAATAATGTATATATATATATATATATATATATATATATATATATATATATATAT
>BMAW01126281.1:37484-66306 GCA_019974015.1 Nephila pilipes
TATATATATATATATATATATATATATATATATATATATATATATAACACAGAGGAAGACATTTACAGTAAAATTCTTACTTTTGATGTGATATCCCATCATTATCAACGAGTTCTGCCACTCATCATTGCTGTAGCAATATTCGGTTGTACACTTATCCATATCGAGAAATTCCTGAAATAAATATTAAAATATTGTAGCTAGTATTCACTTAGGAAAACTCTCAAAACCCATTAGATTAAATCCACAAAATATTTTAAAATATGAATAAGCGTTTGAAGTAAAATATCAAAATTAAGTTAAATGTGAAAAACCATCAGTACATATTTTTTATTTAAATATGAATATTAGACACAAAATGAGTGTATTTTTAACATGCACAAATTAATTCATAAGAAACAATCACACAATCTGAAAATAAATAATCTAACAGATTAAAAATAATGCAGTAAAATACTGAAAAAAGCTATCAAATACGAACGAAAAAACAAATGCACGATGTATGTTCTTTTAAAAGAATTTTATAAAATTAATACGGTAGGTCTTGCAACTAATTAGAGATACAACAGATAGCATAGTATCAAGAGATTCAAAATGTGCAAAAAGTGCAAATTTCTAGGTTAATCCTATTTAATAAAAGGGGCGTTGAACAACCTTGTCAGACGTAACAAACAGCTTTTATGCTATAACATTCATTTTCTCGAGAAATATAGAAAAATCAAACCTATTTTTTTTAATTTCGTAAAACATGTGGCCCCTATGTTATAATAATAAAGAAAACAATGTTTCGCCTTTATAATTATTGTCGACTTGACACTCTACCTGATTAGTATCTTTGTTTTTTAATAGTTTTGTAGTTGCGAATGGCAACAGTTGAGTTTTGTTCTTATTCTTATTTTGTGTACGCAGAAAGTGGCTTTTGAGTTATATTTTTATGTTTATTCGAGAAATTAATGAGTAATTTTACGCCCTTTTTGCTTTAAAGAGTTATTTTGTGGTGAATAAACGTTTGTGATTATGCGAAAGAAGAGATTTTTCATTAAATAAATGACAACACAAACAGCGGGTATTGATATTCTTCTGATTTCGATATTCCAAACGGAACAATTATTACATATTTCCCCTAACTTTTAATTAATTTTGCGAGGAAACTTAAGCTTTTAAGTAAAGTATTGCAAAAATACATTTTAAAAACAAGGATTTTATTCTATTAACAAAGGTTAGCTAAATGCTAATCATTTTATTTATTCACATAGATTGGTTAAACATTTAAATGTGTGTGAGCAAAGCTTAATGACTTTGCAAGATGTTGGCAAAAAAAAAAAAAAGAAGAAGGGTATTGGGCTAATTTAATCCTTTTTATGCAAGTTTTTTTCTGGAATGAAATATGTTTCTGAGTAATACGAGTTTTTTTAAAAAAAAAAAAAAAACTCGGATGGCCGTGGTAGCCTAGTGGTCATGGCTTCGGATTTGTGACCGGCGGTTTTCGTTCAGTCGTGGGTTCGATCCTTGGCCACTAAAGACCCCCCCCCCTCATGTAGCCGGGTCTGATGCTCGTTAAATTTGGGGTTCAAAATTTCGAGGTCCAATAGCCCTCGTGTTGCTTCTAGTGAGACGTTAATAAAAACTAAACTTGCCTGTTTTTAATGAGTTCTTTATACTTATAATTGTTTTCCTACATAATGCTTAAAATACTACAATTACAGAAATTGAATCCTAATTTTATAAAAATTTAGAGAAAAAGCTTATATCCTTAAAATTCTTTGTATATATATATATATATATACACACACACACACACACACACACACACACACATATATATATATATATATATATATATATATATATATATATATATATGTTATATTCTATACTCGTTGCCATAAAAATTTGTATACCAAGAAAGAGCTGACAGAAGGAAACGTTATCTTACATACGTAAGAGCAACATTGATGTAAGTAATTGATAACAAAATCAAAGCAAAATTATCATTTATTGTAGGAAAAATTACAAAGGAATCAAGGTTTCAGTACCCTATTGGGCCACCTCTAACATGCATGTGGCATTGAGGCATACAAATCCTATATAATGTCCTGCAACATCTCCTTCCACATTTGCTATAAACCTGGCTTTAATTCTACCAAATTCATCGGCATTCCAACTTGCCGTCATAATTGATCCCAGATATGATCGATCGGTGACAAATCTGGGGATCGTGCGGGCCAGGTAAGAGTGGGAATGTAGGTAGTCCTGTGAAACCCTTGCTGTGTGTGGATGAGCATCGTCCTGTTGAAAAGAGGCTCCTGGGAACCTGCTATGAGTGGTACCACATGTGGCTGAAGAATGTCATGAAAACGTTCCTTTGGGCTGTCAAGGTACAGTGGATAAATATTAGGGGTGACCATGTGTCGCATGCAATGGCACCTCATATCCTCACACCAGTTGTTAGAGCAGTGTGCCTCTGTACAGTGAATGTAGGATTCAGAGGTTCATCACGGGGCCTCCACACATGAACACGATTGTCATCACTGCCCAAATTGAATCTGGATTCATTGGTAAAGACTTCCTGATTCCATTCGGTTACAGTTCAATCCCTTCAAGCGCTGCACCACTCCAAACGGAGGCGACGGTGAGTGAGTGTCAATGGCAGTACACGAAACGGATGCCGCAATAGCAACTGTCCTTCAATCAGGCAATGGTACGAGCTGACACAGAGGCCAGTAGTGAAGGTGGTACCTGTGTATAGATGCTGGATAATGAAACCTTTGGCGCTATGACAGACGAGACGAGACAGTTGGCGACAGACGAGAAGCGTAATAGGAATACGTTACAGAAGGTTAATGAAAAGTTGAATATAATTGGTATCACTTAACCATTTAAAATTTTATAAAGTTCATAATTTCAGTTAAAAGACCAAAACAAAATAATAATAACAGTACAGTGAGAGCTTAGTTGCATTTTGTCCTTCAACTAAGCTTTGGAGATTTTAAATGAATTTGGTAGAATTGAAAATCACTCCCAATGAATAAAACGTGATACATATTAATTAGATTAGAATTATCCAAGTGTGACTTGATAAAATTCATTTGAATCAACGAACAATATAACATTGACGTTGGTAGTTCAATAGAAAGTTAGTTAGTGGCAGAGAGGCCACCAGAAGCCTTAAAGGAAGAGATAATGACCGTTTTGCAACGTGTAAAAAATTATAGGATAATCCCCACGAAAATTCTACTTAGGGTCAAAGACTCAAACTCTAATCTTAAATTTTTTAAATACTCGAACCCGATTGATCCGGTATGGTAAACACAACATAATCATACAAAGCGTTGGATCAGACGCGTATTGAGACTATTACCACAAATAAAATTGGTTAGAAATTGAATATTGATTATTCGTACATCTGAGAAAAATAACTTGGTTATCTTTTGTATGTGATTTTCTACTCATTTATTTTTTGCTTCATAGTTGTTTTAAATTAGATTCAAAGTGAAAAATGGAGGAAATAATCACGATACATTACAATAGTTAAATAAATTAATATGCCCACTTGTAATTGAAATATGTATATACACTCTATAAGGAATAATTCGAGGTAAAAACCAACGTTTTTAAAAACAACTTTTTAATGTAATGACAAAGTATATTAATTATTATACATTAAATTAAAAACAAACACGTGATAAACACATAAAAATTTTAATTATAATTTCAATTTAATCAATCATTTATTGAATATTTTTTACTGAAAAATTTTTCTGCACATGTAAGCCTTTCCTTCTTAGTTTCCAAATATTTTTGGATTACCAGATCTAACAGCGGGGAATTGAGGTGAGGCTAATTTGTGTATGATTGGCTAAGTGTAGATAAATCGACCTGTATTACGCGTCATACTCTTCTAGACCCAAAAACGTGGACGAAACACAAACGAACTTTACTAAAAAATTACGAATGGAGTAAATAAAAGTTATGCATCTAATAATTTTTACTAATTCATGATTTAGAGTCGACATACCAATCATTTAAATTCTACTTTCTTAACACTTCTGAAATGCTGTACATCAAATTCTAGGAAACATAATTTTTAAGTTTAAAATTTACTTAAAAAGACACATTTGTGAACGTATTAAAAAATTCATAATATAAAATCAAAACAGGTATTTGAAAGTTCGTAAGTCATTTTATTAAAACTGGGAACCAGAATTCAGAAAAAATTATTTTGATATGACATGGCACCAAATATTGAAAACTTTCTTTCTTCCGAATGATTACGGAATAAAAGTCAGCAATCCTTACTATCTCGGAGAGTAATGAGGAGATAGTACTCGTATCTCCTCTTTGTGAGAAGAAAAGTTTTACGATACCTCATGCGGCGTATGGGGGAATTCCCGATGTTCCCCGAGAGGGAAAGAAATTTTTTTCTCAAAGCGCCGAGTGGAAGGGATATTTTGACTTATTAAAATTGTTGAAATATAAGTTAAAACTTATGGCAAATGTCTAGATATTGCATTGTTAGGCAAGTAAGAACGATTCCCAAAATTTCAAAGCTTTAGCTTAATGGGAAGTTGGTTAAATTAACGATCGAAAATTTGATGACACACACACACACCAAGTGAAATTCAGAAAAACGTTTTAAAAAAATACGACGCACCAAGAAGGAGTTGTCCGATTACGATAAAAATGTTGGATGTGCAGAATATACATAGAAAAACAAACGATTTCAGAACAATTGAATTATTCACTTCAGAGTTTGGTAGTTACAAAAGGGGAAAGTTAATAAGGTGTTGGTCTCCCCTCTGGCCTCGATGTAAGCTGTCACCCGACGGGGCATAGACTGGTTAAGTTCGTGAATGGTGTTCTGCGCAATTTCTTGCCAAATTGCCACCAGCTGTTGGACTAAATCGTCAACATTCCGGAATGATTGTAATAGCCTTCCCATAATGTCCCAAATATACTCTATGGGAGAGAGATCAGACGACCTAGCTGGTCAAGGAAGTGTAGGGAAAGCTTGTTGACAATTCGCAACAACACGTGCTATGTGTGGCTGGGCATTATCTTGTAGAAAAGTACGTCCTGGGTGTCGCAAAAGGCTTGGTAACACAACTGGTCGTAGAATGTCGCTTTCGTTCCGCTGAACTATCAGTGTGCCAGAATTGACTACCAAAGAAGTCCGGCTATCAAAGGAGATGGCCATAACGCTCAGTTGAGAGTATGTTTAGTGTGCGATAGTAAGGGCAGGCTTCCCATGCTGTCCTGGATGCCCCCAGATACGTCTGCGGTAGTCGTCAGGACACAATTGGAAACGTGACTCATCACTAAATATTATACGTTCCCAGTCAGATCAGATCCAAGTTGATCGAGATCGACACCACTGTAATCGAAGCTTGACAGTACAGAGGCGTGAGAGGTAAGTGATGTAATGGCCGGCGCGTGAGTAAATTCTGCTCTCTCAGTCGTCTGTCGAGGGTCATGTTGGATACATATGTGCAGGACTCACTGTGGATAGTTGCTAATGACGAATCCGGTTATGTAACAGCTGCTCGAACAATCACTCTGTCTTCCCGTTCTGTTGTACTCCTCGGTCAACTGCTGCCGTTTTGACGCGATATCTACCGTCATTGATCCACACTTACCAGCATCGTCTAATCGCCGCATCGTTCCGACCCAGATGTCGAGCGATTGTTCGATTCGTCCAACCAGCCTTTTTCTTACCGATGGCACGACCTCTTTCAAACTCTGACATCAGCAAGTAATGTGCAGGGATCCTTCGGCGAGGCATTGTTACAGCCGACGTAACATATCCACAGTCTAAATGCAACTGAAATTTTGACCAACCAATTGAGAATCTATCCTTATATATGCCTACTGAATGCGCAGTTCCGATGCGCTGGCGCTCCCGCTATTCATTCATTGGAAATCAAAGTTTTATCATTTGCATGCTCTGTCCCAATGTCTTTGCATACTCAATTTCATCCCAATCGGGCAACTCTTTCTTGGTGTGTCGATATTTTTTCTTTTCTTTCTTTCTTTCTTTTTTTTTTTATTTTATGTTTTGTTATAGAGTGTATATAAAGAAGGCAACTGTGAAAACACTTGAAATCGTACATGTTAGTCGAAGGGTAACTATTTTGATCAGGTAACTTATTTTTAATTCAGCAGTATATGAGGCAGTACTTGCAGCTCTTCAGCAACTCTAAGTTCATTCATTTGAGGAAAATTCCCGTAACCTATAAAAATGGCGGAAAGAAAATATCCTTAGGGAAGTACAGTAGAATGTTTGTTATCCAAATTCCGATCAACCGATGTATAAGTTAATCGAAAGCATTCCAATCGTAAAATTCAAGTTTTCGCGACATGTAGAAATTTCTCAAACAGTTACTCATTATTTTTCTAATGGAAATGCAACTATAGCTGACACGAAAATGAACACTGATGTCATAATAAAATTTGAGAATGTACTGGACAGTAATAATGGAAGTTTACAAGCAAAGATGGCAGAAAATCAGGATTTAAACACTGCAGCTTATTCAGGTGCGTAGTCAAGGAAATCTAAGAAGTGTTCTTTTTATTTGTGAAAAAGTTCTCGAAATTAACGAAAAACTTGGGGTAACGATGACTTTAAGACTACTACAAATTGGCTTATCCGTAAAAATTTTCGGCATAGAGTTACGGGACATTTAGGATAAAAACCCTCGTTTGATACTGAAGCAAAGGATTATTTCAAAGTGTCTTTTGAAAACACGTTTGATAAAGAGAGTTTCAAAACAACAACAACGTCATAAATAATCAGTTATCCTAACACCCCTAGTCTTTAATCGTTTCAAATAGACGATGGGAGACTGTTCTCTCAAAATACATGAAACATAATGCCTAATTGACAAATCAATTTTTTAAATAGATTTGAAACGTTTCACTCATATTTCAATAATTGAAATATCGATAAATGTATTCATGGGGAAAATTCAATAGACTCAATAAGCCAGAATTCTAAGACTTATCATCAGAAGATGACATTTCTTAACGAATTCGCCCTATAACAGTTATAGTTAAGAAGGAAAAATCAGTATTTTGACTTTGCAGATCTATTTCTGAAACTGCAATTAATATATGAGTTCGATTTTTTTTAAAATGAAATATTTCAAAAATATTTAGTAAACATTTTGTGAAATACATCTCAGAAAAATTAAAAATGTGATCTCTCTCTCCACCACCAAGAATGATACCGCTTTGTATTTTATAACAAAATTGTTTTATAATGAAATTTTAATTTTTGTTTTAAGTTTCGATGCTAACTACAACTGCTAGATAACCCGAATATGAAACTTGTTTGTGAATTATTTCTATGTTCATTTTTTTTTTTAAAAATAAACTTCAGTAAAAATAAGTAAGACTTTTGTAAATGAAAACTATATCAGTAAAAAATTATTTTTTTATAAATTAATTGCACGAAAGATGAACTTTTCTTAATTCACAACTAAAACAAATCATTCAGTGTCCTTATGAAAAAATTTTACTTGAACTAATTATATTTAGTTTACAAACGAGTTTATATCTTTCATAATTAAAATAGGAGATTTAAAGCTTTGCATGCAAACGTTTAAGACATATTATTATAATCGTTGCATTTTTATGACGTGATAAACCATATCAAAGCATTAATTATTGTCATAAATACTTTTGAAAAATTTTTTTAATGAGGTTATTTTCAAACTTCAAAATTATTGATTAGGATAAAAATATTCTGCAAACTATTATTTATTTTCTAACAGATTCACAAGATGAGCAAAATACTAAAAAAAAAATTATCACTTTTTTTTCAAGAAGTATTAAATCGTTGTGAGTATTTTCAAGAGCAAAGCAATTAAAATATTGAGATATTTTACTTGTTTATTTCACTGAAATATTTCATTAATTAATATTATTTGTTAAAAAATAAGATTTCTTTTTTTTGCGTTTAGTTTTACACAAAATCCATCCATTAAAATATTACCTAAAGCACGGATTTTGAAACCCTAATTTTTGTTATTGAGAATTGACAACAAAATTATAGAGTTTTCAAAATTTAAATAAAATAAAAAAAAAATTACGATTACAAAATCACAATTTTTTTAAAATTTCTGCTACAAAGTTCTGATAAACATATATTTCTAATCAAATATGTTTACTACAGCAATCAATCAAAAATGTAAGTAAAAATTTATCATCTTACATGACGTTCGACTACTTTATACATGACAACTGAAAGGACTTTAATCAGATGTAACAGTTAAATAAAATGCTTAACTGTGTTTATAACGGAATGCTCACCTTAAAGTTAAACTTCATTTTTTAAAATTCTCCTCATTCAGCAGCTGAATTAAGAAATGTAAGTAAGTTATTAAAATCAACATCCTTTAGTTACTTAAGAATATATCAAAGAATTAATGATTTACCTTTGTTGTATTTAACTCGATGAGATAAATCCTGAGATGCCGAATACTCCGAAAATAAGAAAATTACAAAATGAGATTTGGGAAGATTCGCACTGTTTTCCTGCATTCATCGAGCTGTTATAGCAATTTATCGACCAGGAAACAAATAATAATTTTAAAGCGCTTATTAAAAGAAATGTTTGTTACTTAACGATAAAGTAAGATGGTATTAATTATTTTTCTTCACTTTCCTCGTGAAGTTTCCTTCTGCGTAAAAGTAATGTTGTTTTACATAATAATTTTATTTAACTCTAATGTTCCCTGTTTCGCACACTCACAATCTGGGTGAGCCTCCTTGTGTTGTGAGATAAAAAGGATGAAATCCGTAAGTTTTGTTGCAATAAAAGCCTTTTTTAAATAAATTCAATCTATGACAGGAACTTCATAGATTGAATTTATATCCAATTTATAGTTCCGGTTGTAAAAATAGTCAGTGGCGGTGATTACCTTCCATCCTCTCCTTTTACGGGAAAAAATTACATTTCTGTATTTGTATAAAGCATTCCGTTTCATAACATAGGCTATGTTGGAGATGGTATCCACCAAGCCAAAATAGGGAGAGCAGTTATTTCAAATACACATTTATTAACAGTCTCTAAGCACCAATCACACAGAAACAAATATTTATACTATTTACAAACTATACAAGGCTTCCAAATAGCCCATATTATAACTTAACCAGCTTTTGTGGTCAGGAGAAATTACATCAAGTACATGAAAATAACCCGCCTTACGCGGTCAAGATCCAAGAGCATTCTGAAAATATTACCCATGAACCCGTGCGCTCTCACTTACACGAGACAAGGCGCCTCCTGGCGGGATCCGAGTAATTTATTTCCAACAGGCTATTTACGAAACTTCTCTTAACTAACATCTGCAGTTTCTATCCGACTTTATATTTCGGTCACCAACATCTTTTTAGAGGAATTAATGAAGAGATTATAATAATATGAAGTGTGCAAATGAAGTCTTGTGAGTTGCTTGCTTGTCTACGTCATTTGTTGAAACTAGAATCGAACGTGATGTCGGATGGAATGACTGCTTGGAGAAATTACTCTCCTCATATTCCGGTAAGCGTTCTATTTGATATGTAAAAGAAGTTATTAGTATTCACGGGAAAAGTCTTAGAGCTGGTTGAGAGCGTTCTCCTGATCAGAGAATTAGTAAACTCTAATTTTGAAACATAATCGAATATTATAATTATTTAATCTGTGCTTGAACTTAAGATGAAAGGTTTGTGAATCGAATATCTTTTAAGATGACAGACGGATTAAGTAACATGATTATGTCACAGTTATATATATATAATTCATCAAACAACAGAACATAGAAGAAGAACGTGAGAGATAGAGAATTACTTTGTGCAGGTGATTTTATAGATAGGGATATCTGGGGATCTCTCCTAGTTACGTGCTACAAAATGAAGAGATTCTGAGGGAATTTCCCTGGCTTCTATCAGTCTAGTGAGAACTATTGCTGACAGATTTACGACTATGAGAAAGCGGATTAAACAGATTCTATGAGAGCGTGATCTAATAAATAAAAGGATAATTTAGAATTGAATTAAAAAGTATAAATAAACTCTTTACTTTTGAAATTAGAGAATGGGAAAAAATAGACAATTTAATTAGTTTTGTGTGAAATCATTATATATATATGTGTGTGTGTGTGTGTGCGTGTGCGTGTGTGTATGTGCGTGTGGGGGGGGAGGTATCCGTCTGGAGACAAGACACCTCCTGGTACTTCGGTTTCTGGGAGGGGGGATGCTCGGTGTTGGCATTTACCAGTTCAATGATGAGCTTGTAGTCGAATCATTATTTATTCTTGATTAGATAAAATAAGAATTTACAACATTACTATGTACAAGTGATTTTGGATCAACTAGTTCCCTCGAGAAAGATAGATGGCAGCCCAGTTTTATCGCATATCGGCGATGAACGTTGGAACGCGCGCAAGTGTTCGGAGTTCAGTCACATCGGGAAAAGAGAGAAGGCAGAGAAGAGCAGAGCGAGAACTAAATGCTTCCCAATTTTGTTCAGGAATAGGGGGCTCAACGTGAAATAGCACATAACGCTGATTCGTGGTGCCATCTATCGAGTAACTGAGGAACTGGTTTTGCAATATATTTTAAAATACTGTTAATGCTTTGATAATTAGCTAGAAAATCCTACATAGTTCAATCCCTCCAAATAGAACTGGTCTCCAGCCATACTGAAATATGAAAACCTTCACTAATTATAATTTATACTTTTCCAAAGTAACTAATAGCATAAAATAGGAAGAAAATTAATTTCGAAATTTTTCAATAATCTGTATGGAGATATTGTATCAATTGTAAATATATGTAATCAATTTTTGAAATGCTTTATCATATAAGAATGATAAAAATACTGATATAAAGCAATATAAAATGTAAATGAGTAAATATAGAAAATGTAAATAACACAAGATGATATCGAGAAAAGGAAAAGAAAGTAACTTACCATAAAATTAAATCAAACGACTTTCACGAAATGATATCTATCTACATTTGATACTTAAATGGCGTGGATAGAAAAACGTTTTATCATATCTGTATTTTGTATTCTGGAGATTTGTCACTTCCTCAGATATATATATATATATATTTCTTCTTGTAAATCTTCCGATTTTCGGATTGTATTTCTTCTATATTCTTCTTGGCATCCTATATTTGTTATTCTGTTTTTCTTCTATATTTGTAAATATGAAAGACTGGACTTTCAGACAATACTTTCTTTAACTTTTCGAATGCTTCTTTCTGTGGTGTTCCTAAAACAAATAGATTTTCTTTCCTTGTGAGGTCGTTTAACGGTTTCGCATTTTTCGAGTAATCTTTGATGTGTTTTCGGAAATATCCTGGTAATCCTAGAAAACTTTGTACTTTCTTTACGGTCGTTGGTTCTGGAAACTTTGCAACAGTTTATGCCTTTGCGACTGAGGGCTTCATGATTCCATTTTCTTTTATGTGACCTAAAAATTCAACTTTTCGCATTATTAACTGACACTTCTTGAATTTTATCTCCAGACCATATTCCTTTGCATCTTCGAACACAATTTTAAGTTTTTGAAGTCCCTCCTTTTCATATTTTGCTAGAACACTAAGGCCATCCTTATAGCTTACTAAAATTCTTTGATGTGTAAGGTCTCTGAAAATGCTTGTGACAAATCTTTGAAAAACGCTTGGGCTCATACTTAACCCAAAAGGAACTTAGTTGAACTCAAACTGCTCATATGAAACGATAAATGACATTAACAATCTTCGTCAACGTTGATGTGGAAAAAACCGTTTCATAAATCTAACTTGGAATAAACTTTTGCTTCTTGTAGCATATCTAAAACATCTTCATTGAAAGGTAAAGGAAATTTATCTTTCATTAGCTCATAGTTCAGTTTTCAATAATCAACGCGCATTCTCGAAGTTCCATCTTTCATTTTGGCCATTACGGCTGGACTGGCGTATTCTGATGAGCTTCGGCGTATGATGCCTTCTTTGAGTCATTCTTCTATCTGTTTATTTACTTCTTCTCTTTCCATAAATGCTATTCGGCGTGGTGATTGACAAACTAGTTCATCATCTTCACAATAATTCGCATGGTGATGTCCATGCTTGCAGTCCTTTCTGGCGTAGTTTTCTATCATTTTCGCAAGTTCTTTTTTTATTTCAAGATCTCCTATGTGATTCAGTTCTATTTTTTCGACGTTTTCCGCTACTATCTGCATTAAGAATGCTTGATTTTCATATTGAACAAATTCTACGTCATTCTTTGTGAAGTTGACTGATGCTCGTTCTAATATATCTGAACCTATGACTGCTTCGAACTTCAGTTATGTTGTAGGTACTGCAAGTCAAGTTAATGTCAAGTTTTCTCCATCCATCTGAAATTCTTGTTCGAAAGATCCTATCGTATTGACTTGAGCATCACCTATGTCGGTTAAGAGAATTTCCTTTTTCACTAGCTTCGTTGGATCGATGATTCTTCTGCTGGTATTTTCTCGTAGTAGACTGATGGTAATTCCAATGTCGATAAGCGCAGTAATTTTCTTGTTTCCAGACACTATTTTCTTGGTACGTAGACTTTCTTGACAGATAGCGGCACATGTTGCCGTAGGCTTACTTGTTTCTCTAGTGAAATTCGTTGTTCTCTTCGTCTGGCTTGTATTTGGTTCTTTCCCTGAATCATTGAATCTTCTAAACTTGGATTAATTCATTTGAGCGTGATTAGAAACATTTGAACTTGAATATCTTTCTCTTCCATGAATTCGATTTTGGATCCGTCTATTTGAGTTTTCGTAGTTTCCTTCATAACTTTCATGACTAGCGGATTGAGCATCGTGATGACGATTGTAACTCGTGGTCGCTGCAACTTTCCTATTGATCTTTCCTGCTCGAATTTCGCGGCGATTCAAATTGTCGAAATTTTTTTGATGCTCTGAAATCTTGTTTTCCCCTAAAATACGTATTGACTGGTTTTTGATTTAGTGTTCTCTTGATGCCTTCGCACTCTTGAAATTTTTGTACTAATTGGGCTGGCGGATTTATAGTTGCCCATTCATCTAAAAAATGATGTTTGAAGTCGGTAGGAGCTCTACGTTTTATTTGATTTGAGATGATCAGTTTTCTTAATTCTTCAAAAGATTAGATTTTCAACCCTGATGTCCACCCATCGAAATATGTTCCAAGTTCGTGATAAAAATCAGTCCAATTATAGCTTTAAACTTTTTGATTCGTTGTAAATAACTGGCGAAACTTTTTTGGTATTAATTTAAATATTTTTAGTTACAATTCTTTTACGTAGTCGTAATTGTTTGCTATCTCCTTTGGTTCACGTGCGACGATGTGAGAAATTTCGGAAGGTAAGAGTCCTAAAAGATATGAAACCCAATGTTCTTTTGGAATATTTAAACGTTGCACTTGACGTTTGAATGAGACTAAATATAAGCTAATATCTTCTTTAACTTCATATTTATGGAGAAATTTGGATATTCCCTTGCCTAATAACTTTGAATTGTTCGTTTCGTAGACCGTTGTGTGTAATTTGAGCTGAATTTCTGCTTTTAATCGCTCTAGCTCCATTTCTTGTTGATCTTGACGTCGTTTCCATTTTTTACCAAGGGTTTCTAGACGCAACTTTTCTTCAAATTCTTGTTTTCGTTGTATTCCGGCAATGCCTTCAAGGCACAACGTTTCTTCTAATTCTTTTTGTTTCGTTTCGGCAAAAGTTTCAAGGCGCAATGTTTCTTCTTTTTCTATTCGCTGTTCTATTATACTCATAGGCAAATTTTTGATGATTTCCTCATCATAATTTCTATTTTTAACGATCAAATCTTTAAGTTTCTTAACTGTCATTGAAGAATCGGGCTAGAGAACTAATTCTTCCACCAAGATAAGCATATCTTCCCTACGTCCTTTAGCGAGGTACGACATTTTGAAATTAATATATGAATAGTTTAATAGAATCGATTAATTTGAAAATTTATACTATAATCGTTTTTACGTAATAATAATAATGAATGATTTTAAAATGAAACATGCTATCGTGGTGTCATCTATCGAGTAACTGAGGAACTGTTTTTATAAATTTTTTTGAAAATACAGTTAATACTTTGATAATTAGTTTTGATAATATATATATACCTAATTAGCCCTCCTTTCATTTGTTTTATTATTAAAAAAATTATTTACCAGAAAATGCTCAAATGCAATGCCCTGCATCGGATTACGATTACTGTGCATCGCGGCTATCCTTTTCATAAAGCATTACGGTGAATAGTGGAGATTCGCACAGCAGGTGCTGCGAGCACCTGCGCAGATATAGTCTGTACCATATCTGTGAGCATTGAAACCTTCTTGTTCCATTATGTAATTTATCTTTGACTATGACCAGTCCTGTAGGAAATTTTCCGAACTGAAGCTTCTGTTTCAGACGTACTAATTATCCGACCCCTCTCAATGTCAAAAATTTGAACTTTCTCTTACGCGGCGTTCTTTTTATACGATCTAGCTTACTTAGAGAACATCTGAGAAGTAGTAAAATGTCATGTTAAATAAACAAAGCTCATGCTATACAGACCTCATATTTTCTAGAATAGCACAACATTTTAAACGAAATTATATCACACAATAATTTTCAGATGGGGATAATTTGCTCTAATTTTGTTCAATTTCTGCACCTTTTTGAGTATGACACTTTCAATTCCCTGTAGAATATTATTTGTTCTATTCTTATATATATCACTTAGTAAATTTTTTGAATTAAATAAATGGTGGTAGGAAAGCTGGGGTGGTTGTTCTGTTGGAGGACTGAATTTTATAGTTCTAAACTACAGATAGTATATCGGTCCTCTTGGGTGAGACATTAAGAGTGTCTTTGAAACATTAGGAATAAATTTATAAAGTATTTTTTTTAACTCACTGTACAAAGAGGATAGCAGTGCACTCCACTTTTTTAATCTCTGATTTAACAACTTATACATAACTAATTACAAATGAATATTAATTTCTATTGTGTTCTTGTTTTTCACTACTCTTTTCGTAAAATCAGGAATATATATACAGTATTTTTCCTTGTATTTCTAAGTATTAGTAAGTATTAATGTAGCATTAATGATAGAGGGTGTAGGTAGATTTCCTGCAAAAGTCCGAATTAAGGTTTCAAATTAATGAAATAGTAAAGAAGAAGTTCTGCTAAAGAGTGCAAGAAAAAAGATCCAAAAATCTAAATCAGAATTTGAAAATAATTAGTTCATAATCATGGAAAGAACTTTAAGGGGTAATTAGATACGCAAGAATAACAGGTCAATTGAAAAGTCCCCGGCCTACCATAGTAAAACACATTTTTTTGGCAAAATTAGTTTTTTTTTATTCAACATCATTCCCTTCAAGGATGATACACTGCTTACAGCGACCCTCCAACTTTTCGATACCATTTTTGTAGTACAATTGGTCCTTTGCTTCAAAATAGGCCTCAGTTTCGGCGATCACCTCTTCATTCGACGAAAATTTCTTCCCAGCGAGCATTCTTTTGAGATCTGAGAACAGGAAATAGTCGCTGGGGGCCAGAATACGGTGGATGAGGAAGCAATTCGAAGCCCAATTCATGGATTTTTGCCATCGTTTTCACTGACTTGTGACACGGTGCATTGTCTTGGTGAAGCAGCACTTTCTTTTTCTTCAAATGCGGCCGTTTTTCGGCGATTTCGTCCTTCAAACGGTCCAATAACGCTATGTAATAGTCGCTGTGGATGTTCCTTCCTTTTTCAAGGTAGTCAATGAAAAATATTCCATGCGCATCCCAAAATACAGACGCCATAACCTTGCCAGCCGACCGTTGCGTTTTCCCACGCTTTGGAGCGGGTTCATCGTGTGCAGTCCACTCGGAGGACTGTCGATTGGACTTCGGAGTGATATGATGGAGCCATGTTTCATCCATTGTCACATATCGACGCAAAAACTCGGGCTTGATCATCTTCAAACACTGCTCCGAATCATCAACTCGTCGTTGTTTTTGGTCAAAAGTGAGCTCGCGTGGCACCCACTTTGCACAGAGCTTTCTCATACCCAAATGTTAGTGAATGATATGATGTACACGTTCAGTTGATATCCTTAGAGTGTCTGCTATTTCATTCAATTTCAATTGACGGTCATTCAAAATCATTTTGTGGGTTTTTTTAATGTTTTCGTCTGTAACAATCTCTTTTGGGCGTCCACAGCGTCCACCGTCTTCGGTGCTCATTTCACCACGTCTAAACTTAGCATACCAACCCCTGATGGTTGATTTTCCTGGAGCAGTGTCCGGAAACTCGGCATCAAGCCAAGTTTTTGCTTCAACTGTATTTTTTCCCTTCAAAAAGCAATATTTTATCAACACGCGAAATTCCTTTTTATCCATTTTTTTCACAATAACAAAAGTTGCTTCACTCAAAATGCTATAATTCAGAAACTAATGATCCGACAGCTGTCAAATTTATACACGTTTCTTTTGAGGGTTAGGGCTAACTAACAATTGTACGGATTTAATTCTAGTAGCACCATCTATGTGTCAGGCCGGGGACTTTTCAATTGACCTGTTATACCGCACTTGCCTTGACTGAGATCAGTAAGTTTCAAATGACCTGGAACAATTAACTTCTTAAAATATCAATAATTATTTGTCATTTTGGTTAGTATTGTGCATGAGAATAACACTTGTTCAAATAAAACAATAATGAGGCTAGTTTATATATATATATATATATACATATATATATACAACGCTAAAAATCAGCTAACGGAACATAGTGATGAAGAATTGCGAATATCCTCTTAGGCACGAATGCGTATAAGATTCATTTATTCAAGCTAACTGCCAAATAGAACCATGATTATGTCAAGGAAAGAGAAACCTTCTGGAGTGAGATGTCTTGTACTGGTGTAATATCAACTCAGCTGATGTAGTCTGAGATGTAGATGTAGATAATCAACTGTCTGAGATGTAGATGAAGAGAAGAAAATCCAGACTGATCCAGTAGAGAAGTAGGACGATCGGAAAATCAACAGGACCTGATTGCTTATTAACGTCTCTCTGAGAAGCAACACGAAGGCTATCGGTGACGGACCTAGTAATTCTGAGCTTCTATCAAATGACGAGGTTGATACCTAGACTGGAACCCCTCTCTCCAAACTTTCACACCTCACAAATGGGAAGACTTGGGACCTCAACAGATTTAACGTGCATCAGATCCGCTACACGACGGGATATTAGTGATGTCAAGGCTCGATCCACGACTCAAGGGTTCGAGACTATTAGGCTACAGTGGCTACAATAAATATAGGAATGTATATGTCAAGTATTCACTTGCAAAATGGACTTCTTAAAACTGATTCTAAATACAATATTTTCTGTTTTAAAAGTGCCTTACAAACACATATTGCTGTGCCATTGCTTGTAACAGGAAGTAAAAGTCGTACACATAACTCAAAATATCATTCCCTTTTATTGATTTAATTAATAAAAATTTTAATATTCTATACGCTCAGATATTTCAAAATTTTTCCCAGAGCTAACAATATTTGTAAAAAAAAAATGTTTTACATCATCGATAACTAACAATATGATTTTACGTCGAGTACGTATTATAAAGCTTCCAACAATTATACGTTTAAATATTTATCATTTAGATGCAAAAAAAATTTACGAGAAACCATCTGAGAGACATGAAATTCAGAAATGAGAGACAGAGCATTTTGTACTTAAACGACGTCGGCAGCATAGCTACGCAAAAATGAATACAATGCATATAATATAAAATCAAACAAAAAAAAAAGGCTTAATTGAATTCATAATATCGTGACATATGATTGTCTGTCCAAGAAGAAGAACAACAAGCAGATGCTCCTTAGTATGAGATAGGTCCTCCCTTTACTGCAATGGTTGCTTCGCACCGTCTCCAAATACTCAGCACTAGATTGTCCAACAGTTCTTGAGGTTTGAGTGTCCATTCCTCAATCATCATTTTTTTCAGTTGTTGGATATTCTCCGGATGATGTAATCGTTTCACAAGGCGTCTCCCCAAAGCATCCCACACATGTTATATGAGATTTAAATCAAGGGAGAACCCTGTCCAATCTATTCGAGTAATATCTTCACTTTCCAGTAGCTACTGAGCATCAGCAGTCCAGGGGAGCTATGCATTGAATGCATAGCCATGAATGTCTGGTCCAGTAGCACCTCGGAATAGATGCACATGGGGAAGGATCACCTTCTTACGATGGTATCTCCTGTTACAGAACCTCTGTCGAAAGCGCGCTCAGTCCTCTCAATATAATGCCTCTCCACACGACATCTCCAAGACCACCGTAACGGTCTCTTTCCGTGATGTTATTGGGATCAAACCGTGCCCCGACCACTCTTCAAATCAACTGGTGTAGAGAATCGCTTGTGGCACTGAAAACACTCTACTCCGTAAAGCGGACTCGACTCCATTGATGAGATGTCCAGTTTTTGTGCTCCTTACACCACTTTAAACGGTGGCGTCGATGGCCAACTTTCAAAGGGATGCAGTGTTCAGGACGGAGGGCGAAAAGGTCACCTTTGTGATCGCGTCTGACCACAGTAAATCACCACACTTGTCACCCTGCTGCTGTACACAGTTGCTGAGCAATGACGCTTGCTGACTGGTATCGGACTCATTTCGCCTTCAGGACGATACATCGGTAATCCATTGTAGTTGTTTGCTTAGGGCGGCCATCACCAAACTTTCAAACACCTGTGCTTATGATTTGGAAGGCTTTGCAAGCGCGCGAAACGATACTTTTGCTGATTCCGAACTCTTCAGATACACTGGTCAAAATACGCCCCTCCTCCAGCTTTCCGATCATTCTTCCACGTGTGGAGTCGTCCAGGTGATTTCTTTTAGCCATACTTCACGAAAGAACTCGCACTTGCAGCGAATGTCTTTAATTGCGCATCCGTTCATCCTCTTATTGTAGTTTTGAGCTACGCGCGCCGACAGCACGCGTTTGGCGTACACTCACGTCGCTTAAGACATTTTATCACTAATATTTGCATACGCATCACCTTTCTACTGAATTGGTTGTTCATTGTACTGATCACTTTTCGGCAATTTCATTGTTAACTGTTTAAAAACATTTTTTTTGCAAAATTTTCTTTTATTCATCAACATAACACCTTTTGTTAATCCCCTTTTAGGGTGATACAATCGTTCCAACGCTTTTCCAATTCTTTTTTTTTTTTTTTTTTTTCCCGCAAGAAATCTTTTTTGTTGCGAGTAAATAGCGATAAACAGCTTTCTGAATCATCGACTCGTTGCTGTTTTTGTTCCATCGAAAGCAATCGCGGCACCCACTTGGAAAAAACCTTTTTCCTGGTCCGATCGACTTAAAATTTTGACACGTTTCAAGCAAAGGTTAGTACTCTAGAAAGACCTGGTTACTGGTTTACTACGAGCGCCATCTCTGGGTTAGTCTCGGGAGTTATTGATCGATGTGTTATTACTGAAAGCCAAATGAATTTTCACTCCCACATACAAGGTTTTTTTTAGAAAAGTAAATAACGTTTTTAAGAGAATTAGAAGGAATATTTATATTTCGCTCATTCATGAGGTATATAGTTTATGTAACATCTTGACTCTTTGGCAATTAAATGCTAAGATTATATATTTTTATTCAAAAATTATTGAATTTCTTTTTTATTATTTTTCCAAGTTCACCTGCATCCCCCATTAGGAGAAAAAAAAATTCCAAATTTCTTCTAGCTATGACCCACTGCATTGCCTCCTCTGATTGCGATTGTTTAATACACTCTATAAGATAGCTTTGGATTTTTTTTACATTATTTTCGAAAATAATTAGTCATTCATTTTAATTACATAATACTTGCGTAGAGATCGCGTACTCATTTTTAACATTTTGCTACAATTTCTTGTTACGCAAAAATATATTTTCTGAACAAGACCACATTCACGTAGAGTTTATGTAGTAAGTTTTATTCCCAATAATTCTTGCGTGAAGTCGTTGATTACCTGTTTAAAAATATAGAATAAACCTGTTGCCATAATAAACACATTAAAATTCTAAAAATGGAGAAAGTACTGTGTGTTTGTTCGAGTTTATTTCAGAATTAACTTTGAAAACCGTACAAGAGTTGTTCGCGATAAAAAAATAACAAATGAACAACTAAAATTTCGCAAAATGCATTAAACAGTTAATTAGAAATTTGATTGTTGTATGATTTTCATGAAAAGTAAGTACCATCAGAATAAATATAATAACTTGTATTGTATTTGTATGTAAAGTATTTTTATATATCGAAAACGCGGGTTTTTTTGTTTCTAAAATATTTTGAAAAAAATGCTTTTAACATTTAAAATATCTGTTAGCGAATAAATATAAATACGCATGGAATTCTAGCTTTAACTTTTTAAGAATAAATAGGGCTATACAAATTAAAAGCTTAACCTTGACCGAATAATAGTAATATAATTAATATTCAAAGAATCGTTAGATAAAATTGCTTTTTTATTAAATCTTTGCTAATAAATTACACAAAAAAGTGGCTGGAAGTAAAACTCGATTCGTTAACTCTTTTCAAGTCGCGGTGATTATCATTTTTAATGTCAGTATTATGAACATTTATTATTATTCAGGAAAAAATATTTCTGAAGTAGAATGATTATTGATTGTTTTTATAACGTCACACTTAAAAGCAATACGAACTCGATCATCATCCAGACTCAAACCCATGAATCGCCCGAAACAACCTCTTCCGTGGATTAGAGACCATAGCCACTAGACTACCGTGGCCACGATCTTGATGCAAAAGTCGATAAATATATATTGTGTGTAAATTTTGTCATTGTTAACGCTAAACATAAGAATGCGGAATGTTGCAAATTACACAGCTGGCCACTAAAATTGCTACACCAGGATGGAATGATATGACAAACAGCAAAATCACATGAAAGGACAAAGACGTCATGGAAAATAAATGATTAGTATTTCAGCGCATTTGGATGACGTAGGAGGGAGAAACGACACCTGAAGCATTGCATAAAAGAAAAGTTGTGTAGAGGATTCGTCATTTGGAAAGCGCTTTGTGAGGTCAAAGTTTGCTCAGAATAACACATCGATCAATAACTCCCGAGACTAACCCAGAGATGGCGCTCGTAGTAAACCAGTAACCAGGTCTTTCTAGAGTACTAACCTTTGCTTGAAACGTGTCAAAATTTTAAGTCGATCGGACCAGGAAAAAGGTTTTTTGAAGTGAAGTGAAAAAGGTTTTTTCCAAGTGGGTGCCGCGATTGCTTTCGATGGAACAAAAACAGCAACGAGTCGATGATTCAGAAAGCTGTTTATCGCTATTTACTCGCAACAAAAAAGATTTCTTGCGGGTAAAAAAAAAAAAAAAAAAGAATTGGAAAAGCGTTGGAACGATTGTATCACCCTAAAAGGGGATTAACAAAAGGTGTTATGTTGATGAATAAAAAAAAAAATTGCAAAAAAAATGTTGTTTTCAATTTTAGACTCGGGAGTTATTGATCGATGTGTTATTATGTTAGCCCTCGAATAAGAATAAGAAAGGCTTACCAGCACGTGTCAGAATTCGATAGAGGCAGGATCATTGCCTATCAAGAGTGTGGAGTATCGTTCCGTGATATCACCCATCTTACTGGTCGAAATCTAACCACTGTCAAGCAAATATGGAATCAATGATTGATGAGATTCATACCGTATGGCATGCAGGATCTGCACTCCCTCCCATGACTAACCTCCGAGAGGACAAACATATTGTGAGGTCGTCCCTGCAAAACCGTGCAACCACAACTCGGACCATTAGTCAGAAAATGGGTATGTTTGCAGCACTCCCAATACCCGCTCGTACGGTACAGCAACGTGGACTATATGCATGATGACCATTACTTCGACTTAATGCAACACAGAAAGAGACGACGACTCTGGTGTGCCCAACGACAAACCTGGATACAGGAGTGGCACAAAGACGTCTTTTCAGACGAGTTCCGGTTCTGCTTGCAGTATTCTGATGGCCGTATACGTGTCTGGAAACTCTGAGGAAACCGCTCGTTGCCTGCTTTTATTCGATATCACCATTGGGTCCTGCACTTGGTGTGATGGTTTGGAAAGCCATTGGGTATAGGACATGCACATCTGTAATTCGGATCGACGGTAATTGGAAGGAAGATCGGGACATTTCTGACATCTTACGTCCAGTGGATGTGTCCTATCTTCGAGACCTGTCAAAAGCCATCTTCCAACAAAATAATGCAAGACCACGTGTTTTACGTTATGTTCAGACCTCCTCAATACACACGGTATTCAATTGTTGCCCTGGTCAGCACGGTCTCCAGATATGTTACCCATTGAAAACATTTGATCATTGTTGCTGAGAGATTGACCCGCAACTCTTCTCCAGCTAATAATCTCCTTTTGACGCATAGCTTTTGCGCCATAAAACGTTTTTTACTCACACATACTCACTGGATGGAAAGAATATTTTAGAATTAAATCTCCGTCGCACTTGGCTAAAATAGATTATCGTTAAAAATTGTGGTACTTTTCCATTTCGCCGGCGCGAATCTCGCCAAGCAGACTTTATTGTCGATAACACATAGTATACACTTATTCCGTTTGGCGTCGATTGTATCATTTTTGGAGACTTTATCGCTTGCGCTGACGAAATGGAAAAGTACCAATATTTTATTTCATCGGTTAATCCAAGATAGCATTTTTTTTTATTTAATTAAAATTGTATCCCTCCAGTGTTGTTATTATTTCAGGACTAAATAACGAATAGCCGGGATGGTTTCAGGAAAAAATATTATTTAATATTTGACACGTTCCACAACTCAAGATAGGATACAAAACATATATTAAACGATTCGCGAACATCAATCCATCATTCTGCTAATGAAGTCTCTCGCCTTCCATCGAGCTTGCGCTTCTAACAAAAAGAACATGTGGCGCCATCTGGATACCATTTAATAGTACATGGAAGACAGCGATAAATTACGGTGTTACAAAATGTATTTTTAATCAAAATTCTAAATATATTTTTAATTCAATGAGGGAGAGGAATAAAAGAAATACAAAAAACTTTTAAAATATTGTACATTTATTTGATATTGATTACTTTTTACAGGTAATTATAAAACGAAGCTTTGTAACTTTCTTATACTCTCTCTCTCATTCACTTATAATTTTTATTCAAAATTTCATTGTAAAGTAAATAAAATTAATAATTTTTAAACATAATTTTTAAAGCACATTTAAAAAAAAAAAAACCGCTAAAACATGCTTATGTCTTTCAGCTCTAAAATTTTACAAACTAATTACTTTAAAAATAAGGGTGAAAGTATTTTAGCAAATATTGCACAATAACTTTTTAATGTATTTTTTTTATTTGTGATTATAATTTTCTCTGGTAAAATTTCTTAAACTCAAGTTTACTGCGAGATTTTAATACACGTTCCAAAAACATATATCTTACTACACAATATAACTTATTTATAGTACTCTTGTGCATATCTACCATATGTTATAATAGATTTAAAGAGAATAAAATGATAAAAGAGTAGCTATTGGCTGTATGATCAGCAAACAAGGGCTGCCGCAATTGTTCTGTGTTGTTTTCGTCGAGTTATGGGTTCGAGCCCTGATCCGCTTAGTAGAGGGACTGGCGCCGGCTAGATTTGTCAAGGTCTTCGTTACCCCTTTGGAGTGGTGTGGGAGTCTAGAAAGGAAGTACAAGCTCAGGAGTCGTCCTCGTCACTTGATCGGAGCTCAAAATTAAGAGGACCGCTGCCAATAACTCTCGTGTTTCTTCTCAGTGCGACGTTAACAAACAAACAAACAATCAAATCAAATTTGGGCTTGATAACGAGAATGTCGCCTAAGCGCCAACCTCACTTTCGAACATTCACATTCCATCAAATAATTTCATATCGATGATCGTGCACTATTCTTAGACGAATAATTCCCCACGTTCTTACCTTCTTTATTACGAACTAAAATTATGACTCCTCCTCTTGTGATCTTTTTCTTTACCGCGAAGCTTTCTGTCTTTGGTAAACATGGGTGACTCGTCCCCAGGATACCCTAGCAATCCTTTTCTATTCCAGACCTTTCAGTTGCTTATATTATTATTTGTTGTTGTATGAGTATTGCTTTATGAACTTATCACACACCAATTCGAATTTTGTAATGAATGAAACACACGCACAAAATAAATTATTTTATTGAACGATAATTTTTTGAAGGCCCCTCACGTCATTGTTACACTAGGCCTCGTATTTTATTGAGAACAGCCCTGATTACAAAAATCTTAATCATATATATCATGACAGGAACTTTTTACAAACCAGAACAAGAGGTACACCTCTGAATAACTGTAGTTTGAATGAACGGATTTTCTATTTAAAGAGAATAAGCATTAAATCTAGAAAATAATGATTAAATAAATTAGTCGAAATGTTGCGAAAAGCCAAAATTTTTAGATTATCACTTTTGATCAAACATGATTTTGAATGCTATTAATTAAATAAAACATTTAAAACGATTAAAAGATAAGAGGTCTGTAAAAATCTATGATCTTTTTTGGTGGAGTATGTAGCTGTTTGATAACATTATCCAATTTCACGTGAGCAATATAGATGTCATCACCAACTGGCAAGCCACCACGCCTTCTCCCTGATTTATTGGCGGCCTCATACGGTTCATCCCCCAAATATGGTCCTTTGAACGAATCATCAAATTCAGCCTGAAGAAAAAGAAAAAATGGAAATCAATTGAATTATAAATTGTTCCAATATTTTTACAAATTAAAACATTTTCAAGCAGTAAATATTTATCTGACGTAGAAGTGTTTAGAACTATCCTCTAAAAATTTAAATAAAATTTCCATGAAAAGAGTCCTTTTTAAAAACTATTTTAATTTAATGCTCAAAATCCCAAAGTATAAACCATTGCTTTAGAAATTATGCTATTGACTATTTAATTTATCATATTAATCAATTGATTTGTAGCTAACGTGAAGATTACTTTTAAAAATAAACTTTTATGAAATAAACATTTTATTAGGATAAAATTTAAATTGTACTTATTATTCTCAATAGATGGCACTACCAGTCATGCATTTTTTTTTTTTTTTTTTTTTTTTTTTTTTTGACTATATCTTGTGTCTCTCTTATTTTCCGTTTCACTATTCATCCAAGAATGTAATATCCAATTCCACAAAATAAAAATAATTGTTTGATAATATGTGATAATTTAATTCAAAAAGTTGATGTGATTGATTTGATTTCCAATATAGTGGGAGACATACCTGCTGCCATCTGTTGTGAACTGCATACACTTAATAACATTTAATACATATATATATATATATATTTATAACATAAAAACAAGTTCAAAAATTTATTCCGCAACTCGGAAATAATTTAAGCTAAATAATATTTACCAATTTTCCCAATTTGAAAATGCATCTGGTAACTATAGGTAAGTTCCTTAAAAGCAATAGATCTTCAGGTTGAAATAAATATTCTTTCGGTACTCCGTAGCTTTGAATAGCTTTTAAGAACTTTGTAATGTTTTCTCTTTTCTGCTTTATATTCCCAGTAGCTTTAATTTCTCCTTGAATGGAATTAGGTTTGATGTAGTTCATTAACCTGATAAAATAAACCAGATTAAATAACACTTACAATTAAATGCATTCATTACAAAAAAAATATGAATGAAATCGTCTTGCAACGAAATGTAATTCGTCATTTGCATACATATTCGAAACATTTTATAATTTTTTTTAAGAAAAATCCATTGAAAGGAGAGAGGAGGAGGACTGAGTAGTTTAAAACATACTCAGGTATGAATTTTGAATACTCGTGTTTAGTGATGAGACGCCCCCCCCCCCATCACCTTTATTGTCCTTTAAAAAAAACTATTCAAATGTAATTGTTTAAATTTCCCCGAGCAAGCAAACTAACTCATTTTTCATCGGCTTGAAAATATTTTAACACGGTGAATTTGATGCAAAAATCAATGTTTCGAATTTCTGTCATAGATTTACATTTTATTTGTTTCTTCATAGAAATGCTCTACAAGTGTAAAAATGCTCTGCATTTTTATTCATTAATTTATACTTTTTTACATCCATAGATAAAAAAAAAATGTTATTAATACGTTTAATTTAGATTCAATTAAGAACATAATATTCATAAACTTTTGACATGTTCACATAGCAAAAAAAAAAAAAAAAAACTTTCCTTACTAAATAGCTAATGGTTTAATGAGATGTGCTTTTAAAAAGTGTTTGTGAGACATAGCCATTTTTCACTATGCGGTTTAATAAGTGTTTGTAAATATTTGTAATTCATATTACTTACCTACAGAAAAGAACACCATCTTGGACGTACTGATCAAAATCGAAACAGCTGTTTTCTCCCAGACAATTCCAAATCCAAAGTAGAATTTGACTTTCTTTAGTATTGTCCCTCTACAAAGTATGAAAAACAATAATTTTTTTATTTGAAATATTTATGGTCATTTGATTATAAAATGTTTAAAAATCATTCCCTGTTTTATGTGTTTTTAATCAGCATTTAGTCTTAGAATGAATGTTAATTCTCTCTAAGCATATTAATCAGTTTCTTATCTGAGAATTTGAGACTCGCAGAATTTCTTTCAAAAATTTACACTTAAGATGAATAACATAATTTTAACACAAAATACTCAAAAAATGATCACGAATAGAGTTGCCAGATATCAAACTTAAGACAAAATTTTTAAAAAATTGCGGCATTTTTTTTTTTTTTGTTTGTTTGTTTGTTTTTTTGCAATTAATAATTTTGACATATTATTTTTATTTCTAAATTTAGTATCGAACATTTAAAAATGCTTATAGTAAAAATTTTAAAAAAAAATAATAAAAGAAAAATTTGTAAGAGTTAAATTTTTTTTCACATTAGAAATTATTCAATATCTATCATTTGATTTCACTTCATTAAGAACCATTCCGAATTCCAGTTTTATCATCATTTCGGCGGCCTTTAATCTCTGGAAGAATCAACCTATAAGAAGAAAAAAAATTTCTTTTTCTGCACCAAACATTCGTTATTGTAATAATAAAAAAAATAAAAAATTCGAAGTCTCAAAAAGTAGGTTCCACCGAGATTTGAACTCGGATCGCTGGATTCAGAGTCCAGAGTGCTAACCATTACACCATGGAACCCATCTTCCCATGCCGGGAATCGAACCCGGGCCGCCTGGGTGAAAGCCAGGAATCCTAACCACTAGACCACATGGGAGTTACCTACCACAGGTTTCACAGGTACAAGCTCAGAAACAGGTATTTCGCCTTTCCCCTGTTCTTCAATTGTACTTAAAAATTAAAATTTTGTTTTAACTATAGATTAACAATCAATAGATAATTCATTACTTCGCATCATTCAATACGACAGATTTATTTGCTATTTCAGGAATTGTAGAATAATTTTGAAAATTTCAAATGTGTTAATTTTTAGACTTTGGAATGGTTATTCTTATTTTATGTTTGTGGTGGAAAAGTAAAAAGCAATTGACTTTAAACAATAATAAAATGTTAAAATAAATAAATAAATGTCTTACATAAATATTCAATTTTTCCCACATAATTTCATAACTGATGAATAATTTCATAATCTTACAAGAAAGAAATTTTTAAAAAAGTTAATTTTATTTTGTGAGTCTGTAAAGTCTTGTTATAAATACATCGAAATGAAACACATTTTAATATATTTAGGCTCGTATACAAAAATTAAAAACTTACTGTTTGATAAACAAAAAAAAAGTGTAATTAGTTTAAGACTAATTTATTCCATAATTTTATGTAAAAAATCGAAAAAGTAAACGTAAACATTTTTGAGAAAAAAAAAAATCCTTATTAAAATGAAAACAATACCGAATTATTGGATCGGAAAACAGCTTATATATATATTGCTACGACCCCTCATTCAATGTCATGTGATTCACTGACGTCACATGGAGGTTGGGATAAAAACTTTTGTTTGGGTGAGAGGCGAAGAGACCTAGTTTATTTTGAGTATCCATCCCGTTTGGAAGTACTCCAGTAAAGCTTTCAAAGATTACATATTCCCGACCAAATGTTTATAACGATTGGCTTTATGAGATGAAATAAAACTTTCGTTCTCAGAGGAAGTTCATTAAACTTGATATATTTCTAAGGTTTACAAAAATTCATTCCACACTTCTGGTGTAAATTCGGAAGGAACCCTCACGTATGAATTCTAATAAATTCATTTAAATTGGTGACATATCAAATAAGGTAAAACCTAGTTAAGTCGGATTAATTGGGATCACAGAAGGTCCGGGATATCACATATCTGGTTTACCAGAAGAATGGGGAAAATGAAATGAAATGAAATCAAACGTACTCACAGGAAACCGTCTTTATATTAAAGAAATCGAGTAGGAATCCTAGTAAAACAAATTCCACAATCCTTGGACGAGTGGTTGAAAGGCAGTGAGAATAGCCATGCAACAAATAACCAGTCCTTTTACATTTTCTTTTAGATGCCAAATTTTAATTATGTATTAATGCAGCTCAATATACAAATACATACAATAATAACAAAAATCTAACTAAACTATTATACACTCCACTTTACGCCAGCCAAAATGGCGGCTCCTGTTATTCTAAATTCTTTCTCAAAATTAGCGTGGAGTTGAGTTGTTCTTCAACTCTTGGTAAAGTTGAGTTGTTCTTGTTCATAGACCCTTTCTATTACATATAAAAATAGCAATAAATCAATAAAAGGTCCAC
>BMAW01126281.1:84278-102576 GCA_019974015.1 Nephila pilipes
AAATATTACTATTTATATTTATATTACTATTATTACTATTTATATTACTTATTTATATTACTGAAAATTTATGAAAGAATAATTTAAAATATTTAAAAAGACAAAAATCCAGAAAGAAATGTAAAAATGAAAGAAAAAATTAATGAAAATATGGAACCCAGCAAGTCAAAAAGCAATATCGAGCTGAGGACCAAATAAGCGGGGTTAAATTAGTTTAATGGTACCAACCTTCTCCCTTTGCGACTTGGTAGGCTGAATTCGGAAATCCAAATTACAAAAGAGTTCAATGATTAAAAGATGCAAAAAAGTTCAGCGATAAAATCTACAAAAATAAAATCTATAATTCTAAAAATTATCAACAAATCAAAATATAAAAATTACTTACAAAAATTCAAAGAAATGAAGATTCAGATATGCGAGTAGTAAGACGGAATTTTCTTTAAGCTTCAAGATGTATATCACATACTCAAAATGAAAAAAGTATAACATATCATCACCAAATAAATTGAAAAAAGATTTAAATCATTGTTTGATTGGTAATAAAATATAAAAGGATGCAAACTATTGGTTGGTAATAAGTTGTATGGTAAAGGAGTATAATGGTCCAGAGAGTGAGTAAAAATGTAAGCTGTGTAAATGTAAGTAAATATATAAATTCTTTGCGGCTAGACCACTAACAAGCCGACTTTGTGGACCTATTGTTGTGTGGTGGATTTGAAAATGGATCACGATTCGCAAAGATGTTTAATATATTTGTGATGTATATAAGTATTTAAGAAATTTATTGGATAATCATGATCTAAACAGTTGTTGAAGAATTTTTTAATGTTATTAAACTTGTCTATTTTATGTGTGGTTAATTTGTTGTTACGTAATAAAAAGTTTAATAAAATATTCCTATAAATAGATCTGTGTAGATTACTGTTCCCAAAAGGAATTTTGATTACATGGAATTCGAATCTTTCTCTTTTATCATAAATATTACTAATTAGTCTATTGTCAACAATTTGCAAATCAAGATCTAGAAATTCTACTGTATTAGAATTAAGATTAGTTTTTAATAATTTGAGATAATTAGGGTAAAACGTATATACACAATTAGATATTTTGATTTGTGAGGTTAAAAATTTATTCATACCATTATAAACTGTTTGCCGGATGTTAAACTGTTAAATTATCATATGTCCATTTTTAAAATTTTACAAGAGAGAATTGGTTAAATGCTTTTTTAATGGGTTATATTTTGATTTGCAACTTGCTTGTCAAAGAATATTTTCTAATAATTCCTTGTTCCATTTTGTTCTCTGAACTACCGACCTTTAAATTTGAAATATCTTTTTTTTTTAAAGCCTTATTACTATTTAAACTTTCATTGATTACTATTTCAAAAAATCGACATAGAATATTTTACTCCAGCATACAGGTGAGATACACATTGGAAATAGAAAAAAAAAATTGAACAAATTCAAATAGATATGCATATTGTGATAAAATAAATTGCTTTCTATTAAATAAGGAAGTCAGAATACGATGTCGATAATGGAACAATTTTTTAGTTGAGAAAAAGTGTTCCAGATATGGACGTTTTCCTTTAACATTATGTGAAAAGATCTTTTAAAATACACAGAGACCAATGAAACTTCGAAAAAGTCGTAACTTATTCATTTTCAATATTTTTTTACATATTTATTTTTTTAAACATATATGTTTTATATATTTATTTTTTCAATATTTTTATATATTATTTTTTTATATATTTTATTTTATATATTTATTTTTCTAGGTTATAGTGGCTCCATCGGGAATTAAAATGATTACCTATGATGTCCAGCAATGAGTAAAACTCATTCAATTTTTTGATTCGAGTGGATAATCAATTATTCCTATTCAGAAAATACTGACATAATTTTAATGTCAGAATATCTCTTAATTAATGATGACGTTTTTTTAAAACTTATCCATCGATTTGAAAGAACTGGCTCAGTATGCGATCTGTGAAAAGTTGTTAAGAACTTGTAAAAGGTTCTTTTGTTTTTTTATCTTTCAGTGGCCACCTTGTTTAGGTTACACACATTTTAAATTAAAATCGTAAACACAGTTACATTTTACGTAAAAAATATACGCAAAATTAAACCTTACCTCGTGTGGATAAAGAATGGGAAGAGTCTCCTTTTCTTCTGTCATTTTTCAGATGGTATCTCGAGGGAAGTCAACACTACGATCTGAAGATACAAATGCCTGGTTCCGCGATTGACAAGCACACTCCTATACTCTGCGTTTCTGCTTCGGAAGTTCGCAAGCTTTGCGCAGTTAAAATTACGTTTCCGAGATTCCGGGGACTTAGCTTTTATTGCGGTTTTTCAACTGTTTACATTTCCGGGTACTTCGCAAGTTATTATACTTATTAATTTTTCGGCTATACTTCCCGAGGAGAAGTAATTAATGCAGGAATAATTCAATTGTACATTGATGTTACGAAAATCACAAAATAAAGTTTTTCAACTATTCTTCATTTGATATTTTATCGTTTGCTTTGACTTTGTATCTGAACTGAATAATATCTTTTATAATTTATTGCTTTAATATTTTATCGTTTGCTTGTGTTCTGTGTGTGTGAAAAGCTATTATAGCATCGTTCTTGCATTTTTAAATTATCTGCTTATTTTTAAAGCATTTATTGAAAAGAACAAGTAGCACTGAATAAAGCTGTGATAATTATTTTACTAACAATTAAAATAATAATTTTTTTTGTTCTAAATACAAATATTTTTGTAAACTGCAACCATTTTCTATGCCCATAAAAAAAAATTCTAATTTAATTCCTAGAATTATAAGAAAAAAAATTAGAAAAATGAGGAAACCCAGAACTTAAATTCAATATGAATATCGTATTCTAATATGAATATATGTTCGAAATAGTTTTTTTTACGTGCATTTAATTTGAATTTTTTCTTCTCTTTGAAGAATTTTTGTACTATAAGTATATACATCCTCGATCATACAAAAATGTGACTCTGCTCTTTGCTATTCTGAGATTTCTTTGACTTATTATTAATAAAAGTTCTCATCCTTTCAGTGCAAAAGGGGTCTCGCGACCCTTAAGCCTTAAGAAATTCAGTTTTTTGAAAGGGGAAAAATTCTAAATACTTTAAAATAAACATCATAAAAATATTCTAATTATTTCAAGAGATGAATAAAAAAATGTATATGCATACCTCTGATCAACTTTACTGTAAGAAAAACTTTAAAGCACACACGCGTCTTAGGAAAACGTGATTATTCACCATTTATTCCAAGAAATTTCAAGAACTATTTAAGGTAACCAAACGAAAATCGTACAGTTATGTTACTATATTATTTTGCACAACGTGAACAAAAATTACTATGCTTCGAAAAAAATTTTGATTGACGTTGGGCTATTCGTAATTTTCTCTTCGCTAACCTTCCCTTCCAAAATGAGACGAGTAAATTAGATGCTCATAGAAATAAAGTGAAGTGAATAAAATATAATGATATATAAATGATTAACAATTAATGGGAAATAAAAGGAGATAGAGAACAAAAGGATTGGCAGCCGAGTCTTGTGATTGACCTTAAAGCTGTTCTGTTAGGGTTTATGGATTGCAGTGAATTACACTACCAGCATTAATCTACGTCAGAGATTCCCAAACTTTTTTTTCTCGTGGACCACTTTCAAAGTTTTACTATTTTCGGTAGACCCCCTGCTGCTACATTTCTACTGTATTCCCAAAACTCCTAAAAAATATCACCCTAAATTGGGGGTGTTAAGAAGGAAAAAAAAGTAGCACATTTTCTTGTGTCCTATTTATTAAAATAATATTTGTGGTTATATGTACGTAAATAATATTTTTAAACAAAAAAAGTACCTAGGTACCTAAAGTTTAATCTTCCCTGGCTTTTTGTTCTTTTATAGAAGTTTTGAATAATCTCTAGTACTTAATTTTTACTACATAACTACCTACACTCAATTAGTAAAATAAATATAACATGATTGATAAATTACAATAAAAATATGTATAACAAATAGGCAGATACTTACTTTTTCCGGCACTGCAAACACTGACATCGATTCACTCACAGTCACATTTTTATGTTCAAAATCCCGGAAACAAATGAGTAACGTTTTGTTCTTGGCATTCGTATTTATTCTAATATAGATCGCAAGCACAGCGCAAGTCGCATTTCATCCCTTTGCAGGTCTAAACAAGCATCCCGGACGAGTGGGCGCACGGGCGGCACTTTGGAAGTCTCGACATGTGGTGTATACTTGTACTTTTATGTATTGTTCTATTCAATTCTGTGTTTGATCTGAGTCTCGAATATTTTTGAGTACCTACCTAGTGAATGATGCTACCTGCCTACGTTGATAGGTAAATCCAAGCCAAACTTTTTTGTTCTTTATTATGAAAACCAGAAAATTTTTCGTAGACCCCACTTACAATTTGTGAACCTTTGTTTTCTTTTCACGTCTACGTGGACTCTCGTATGGTCTCCTATGGAACCCTGGGGGTCCACCTGGATCACTTTGGCAACCTATAATCTACGTGATTGTTGTCGAAGGCAGTTGAGATATCAATAACGGGTGGATTGGATAGATTTCTCATTTAAATCATAAATTAGGATTGCGAATTGGGATGGAGTTTTAGAGAGGTTATCTTGGATACATTATGCAATTTCGCTTGTTTAGTCTCGTGTTTTCTCAATCAGAGTATTGTCGCTTTTGTCGAAAATATATTTATTTGAGATATGGCACAAGAGCCGAATAACAATGGACAACGCTACAGTACACATTAACATATGAAACATTTTCTGGTCAGTTTTCAGGAACCCTTAAGGCATTAAAAACTGCAAAAATTTTAAATAATTTTGCTTCAATTATATTTCCAAGCATTTTTACTTGTATTTATGAAAAAGTAAGTACATATTCTTCAGCAAAATCTTTCCTTTTTAGGATTGTGCGGGCAAATCAATATACGGCTAAATAATGTGAAAACAAAACGTTATCGTTAAACAATATTTCATAAATTATTTAAAATTTTTATGAATGGTTTAAGAAAGTGTAAATTATAAATTATCACGTACAAAAAAATTGTTTCGTTTCATGAAAATTTTGAAATGATATAATTAGGAAGGCTGATGAAAGGGGAGATGTGTATAACGGTCGTATGATCTCTTAGTTACCGATTGATTAAAAAATAACTGATTTTTTTTTTAAGTTAGAAAACCGAGTATTGTTCATTAGAAGGTGTGTCAATATATATTCTCCCTCTATTTTTTTTAAAAAATGCGTGACTGGTATTCAAGGCATATGAAAAAATAGCGATTTATTTTGCATGGTGATGTTTATTAGATGTCTTACGTTTGATGGTGATTATGCTTGTCGGTGTACAACATATTATGTATGTTCGGTGTACCAAATTCACTAATTATTCTGCTTGTAATGAATATTCTAATTATTTAAATCACGTTTTTACTAGCATTAGTGTGAATATCGATCTTCACACTCAGAAAGAAAAAAAAAAAGGAACCGAGTCTTAAGATGCAGACTTGTGGAAAAAACATAGCTACTCTTTACCATTTAAAAAAAGATTTGAAAACAAATAAAAATTTTCACATGTATTCATTCACAAAAATAAGCGTTACTCAAAAAAAAATAAATAAATAATACCGGAACATCTTTTATTTATTTTGCCACGTTTTATTTCACCAAAAAATGAGTTTCAGCGCAACGGTATCGGAATATAATTTGAATTAATCAAATCTTAAAAATAAAACGTAATTTCTTTTAAAGAAATATAAATAAAAGAAATTCTTTCCCTTTTATTTTTTAAAATGTAAGAACTTGACAAAGTGACTTAATTTCTAAGGAAAGTTTCTTCATTTACTCAACAGATGGCAGTACTAATGTTCATATTTTTTTCATTCTGTGATTTAAAAGAAATGACTGAAAATACCAATAGATGGCTGCACGAACACTATTTTGAACAGAACAGAATGGTACTTGTGTAAAATCATACCGACCGCGAAAATTGAAACTATTTCAGCTGATTCGACACCAAAAGTTCTAAATTCCGTCTAAGACAAAGAACTAATGAGCACTCTTAATTTTGAATGCGGTGCCATAATTTATTAATCATGTGACTATCAGAGGTTATTACAATAACGTTAATAAAAACAGTTGGCTTGTATATTTTTATTTGATTATGCTCCTTATTAAAATAATGGCAAGGTTGTATAAAACTATGTGTTTTGACGTCATGTAATTAAGGTGAAAAGTGGTGGAACAAAATAAGAAAAACAGTGTTTATTTTCCCACTTTCCATTGTTGGTAGAATATCACAGCGTTTAAGGATATATTCGGGTTTGGCGAAATTGGTTGACGGAATTTTATACAACTACCATAGTTTTTTTTTTTTTTTAATCGCAGTGTAATCCTACACTGGCAGAGAAAAAAAAGCTACATGTCGTGGGTGTAATATGTAAAAAAGAGGAAAAGGAAGCAAACAAAAAAGTAAATAATCCTTTTATAGATTAATTTGATTGTGTACCCGGTATTTCTGGCCGCCTAAAAAAGTCCATTTTCTCTTTTCGCTTCAGAATTTTGAGCTACAGTCCCCACCCCCACACTCCGCCATTTAAAATCCCACAATTATTATATTACAAGACACATTTAGTCCACAATCCGTGACTGCATCTTACAAATTACGACATTTTAATTTTTTAAAAGAGTGGAATGCATCAAACGCACCTTGATGCCAGATTCTGTTATCTAAAAGAATTTTTAAACTTGACAGTTACGCTCCAGCGTACCGGCCATTTTGATTTTGTGAACATAATATTATTCCTATGGAATTTCTACTTTTCTCTCAAGTTTACACTATATATTTTTTATTTGAATACGCATCCAAAAGAGCAAAAGATAATGAAAGTTTCTGCGGAATTACATTTTTCCTCCTATTTTTAAAAAAGGCTCTTACCTCTATTTTAATGATTCATTTGTGATTTTTGTTGTGAAAAATCATCCCCACTTATCTTCGAATTAATATAAAACCTAGTAACTTCGTTAATAATTTAATAAAAAATATTTTCGTTTGCTTACAAAGATTTAAGATTGTTGAAAAGAACCTAAATTTTATAGCAGAATTTCATTTCATCTACAGCTTGAGCATGTTGGCCTCGGAAATTTAGTCATTTGCCTGCAACCCATTTTCTTGTAAATTAAATATTTCTAGCAAGTGAATAACTGTTGATTCAATTAGAGATCGTAAGCCCAAAAGAAATGCACATATTTATAATTAAATTAAAGTATAGGTGTTAAAAAAAATTCTTTCAAAATATCTCGAAGAAGTAAAAAATTTTACCTCCAAGGCAATGTGAATGGTTTTTATATAAAGCAATCTTTTGATTCTTGCTTTTATCAAGGAAAGCTTTTCTTCATTATATGATCGAAAAATTTGCTCCAAATATTGATTAAACAGATCTCAATTATTTATAAAAAATGAATAATTGTTCAAACATCAGACTTAACTTTTAAAAAAAAAATTCTGGAAAAGAAGGAGAAAAAATTCGATATAAAAACCAACGTTTTTAAAAACAACGTTTTTATATAATGGCAAAGTTTATTAGAGAAAACTTTTGAAATATTAGTTAAAACTGTCAGTTATTTTTAACTTTAAAATTTACTTAAAAAGAGACATTTGTGAGAGTATTAAAAAATTCATATAACTCATAAAATCAAAACATGCATTTGAAAGTTTGTAAGTCATTCTATTAAAAAAAGAATGGGAACCAGAATTCAGAAAAAATTATTGTGATAAGACATGGCGCCAAATATTGGAATCTTTCTTATTTGCGAATGATTACTGACTGAAAGTCAGCAACCCTTATTATCTCGGAGATAGTAAAGGGGAGATAGTATCTCCCCTTTGTGAATACAAAGGTTTTACGATACCTCATGAGGCGTGGGGAGTGCCCGGTGCTAACAGAGGTGGAAAGAAATTTTTTCTCAATCCTAAAAGCGCCGAGAGGAAAGAATATTTTGACTTATTAAAATTATTGAAATATGAGTTAAAACTTGCCGCAAACGTCTAAATATTGCATTGTTAGGCGAGTACGAACGATTTCCAAAATTTCAAAGCTCTAGCTTGATGGGAAGTTGGTTAAATTAACGATCGAAAATTTGATGACACACACACACACTCTCACTCACACACACACCAAGTGAAATTCAGAAAAACGTTGTAAAAAACATTCTGTGCAATTCGTTGCAAAGGACAGATTTTTCCCACCAAAGGAACTAATCTTTGCAATCGTTATAATGTTTTATAGAGCTATTTAGCATTTTTCAAAAAAATTATGAAAAATATTATTTATTAAAAATTATGTTATCTATTAAAGGGAATCATTCAGTCGCCCGAAGGGTGTGCAATGTAATAATGATTGAAATAAATCGTCCAAGATGAGAAGATCTTCATTAAACGAGTCCATTGCATCACAAGGAGAAACAGAGGTATGTAATTCTCTCGTGCATGTAATTCTATTTCTTCAATAAAAGAATGAGGAAACTTAATGTTTTAACTTTTTTTTTTTTGAAATAAAAAATAATATTTTGAAAAAAATACTTTGGATAAATACTTTTTAAAAAAATCTCGATTTGCACAAATGGCTGCCTCACAACTGTCTTAAAATTCCAAAACATTTTATTCCTTTTTTTTTTTCGTCCTTTCCTAGATTCCTGATTACTAGTGATTTAAAATCGATCATTTGTCGACAGGTAAATATAATACTTAATTTTTAGATATGCTTTATTTTAATTCAATAAGAAATTTTTATAATTATTTATTACCGTCACGATATATATAACACATCGATCAATAACTCCCGAGTCTAACATTGAAAACAACATTTTTTTTGCAAATTTTTTTTTTATTCATCAACATAACACCTTTTGTTCAATCGCAACACTACAGGAAGTTGATGCAATGATCACGTTCAACCTTTTCCCCAAAGTTCTTTTTCCAAAAATTTTTATTTTTCATGAAATCTTTTTTGTTGCGAGTAAATAGCGATAAACAGCTTTCTGAATCATCGACTCGTTGCTGTTTTTGTTCCATCGAAAGCAATCGCGGCACCCACTTGGAAAAAACCTTTTTCACTTCACTTCAAAAAACCTTTTTCCTGGTCCGATCGACTTAAAATTTTGACACGTTTCAAGCAAAGGTTAGTACTCTAGAAAGACCTGGTTACTGGTTTACTACGAGCGCCATCTCTGGGTTAGTCTTTGGAGTTATTGATCGATGTGTTATATATATATATATATTTGAAAATACGCTCATTACTGGCGAAAGTAAGCATCAAACATATACGGAAAATCTTTTATGATACATTTCTGAAAAGTGATCGGGTGACGAATTTATACAAAAAGGCTCCTGTCTACAGGCCATTTCGTTTTTCTACTACCGCCCACAATTCTATACTATTTCATTTATTTGAATACAAAGAAGTGCAAGTAGTTTTTGCGGAATTTTACTTTTCCACCGATTTTTAAAAGTATTTTTTCCCTTATTTTAATGATTCGTTTGTGAATTTTCCGATCTTTCAAAAATAATTTTAAAATATCAGAGAGCAAATGTAGTTATTCCTGCAGAATTCTTCATTATTTTTTGCTCTTTCGCATACACTTTTTGCATTCAAATAGAAAAAATAGTATAGATTTCAGGGCAATAGTTGAAGTTTCATAGGATTAACATTGCGCTTACGAAATCAAAATGACCAGCAGATGGGAGCTTTAAGGAAAATAAAAAAAAATTTTGGTGGCTAATAAGATGAAAAACACTTTGTTTCAGAAACTAAGAATTTTTTGTTAAGAACTCCCGAATAACAATTATTCTATTTGTTAATAACTAGCATTGTTCTACAGTCATGACTGTTTTCGAGTTTTCTTTTTCGCTTGCCCCCTCAAAACAAAAAAAAAAAAACTTGTTATTATTGTCGTGCCGTTCTCAATCAAAGTCACGCCAAACAGATTTCACCCCTTTTCGAAATCGATGCTTGTGGCAAGAGAGCTGCACGGGTAACTAGGCGGCAACAACTTCACTGTGGGCGTAGAGGCGCTATTAATTTCTATTGAGATTCCATTCGTAGGCACCGCTTTAATAATATTAATCGCTCCGGCATTAATCACGAGGACTGCTCCCGAATCCTTAAGCTTGAAAACTGTTCCATTTCAACTCGCGCAGATGAAGATATTCCAATTTTTCTTGTTGCGCTTGCTTTCTTTTACTCATGACCAATCAGTTTAGAGAAACCAGTCACGAAGAACGGAACCACAAGCCATACAGCAGGCATGGCCATAGCGCGGCTCACGTACCACGAGCGACTCTTATGCAAATAAAATATATGTTAGAACATGTTAAACTAAAATAACTCGATGCTCAGAAGTAATTTATTTCATTTCTTTTTACAAAAAAATTAGTTAACTTACAGCTCCCGTCTACCGGCTATTTTGATTTCGTGTACGTAATATGTTTGACCGATGAAATTACTACTACCATTCTAAAATATTTACTATTTTGTCTATTTGAATGCAAAAAAAGTATCAGAAAGCTAAAAAATAATAAAGATTTCTTCGAAATAACATTTTTACAATAACCAGTCTTGCATAATCAGTGATGAAGCTTAATAAACTGAATGTTTCTTTTCTTAACGTCTCTTCAATCGGAAATGGAATTTTACTGTCAATTAAGTTGAGGTTTATGATACCTGTACATTTAAATATTGAAGTGGAGGTATTATAATCTCAACTCAAACTTTTGGCCGCGTTGTAATGGGTTCTCACGCGTTTTTCCTTTTCGATTAACCTTCTGGGCATCTTTATGACGCTATTTAATTAAAGAATCTTGACTTGTGAATAAATGGCGATTTATGTAAATTAGCATTGCAGAAGAATTAGAAATGTAGTGAATAGAAAAAGGTTCATTTATCGGATAATGAGGTTAAACGTGTTTAAATGCTGCGAAAAGTTTGAAGGTTAACGAGCATATTATGCAACATTTATACCAGAAGGTTAGAACATAGGATAGCGGTAACTGAACTCGATTCCGGTGTATGAGTAAACTGATTGATTTAAATAAACTAATTGATTTAAAAACAAATTCATTCTCAAAAGTGAAATTTGATAGCCTTTTCCAGATCAAAATGCTTCCAACGCAATTAATTTCTGACGTTCACATTACCATACAAACATTACCCAGAGCTAAGAAATTCAATAAAACTATATATGTAGTTTTGGAACGACATACAGATGTGAACAAGCCTTTTCATCAGTGAAATTGATTCAATGCAAAACAAGGGGCACAAATAACTGATTAAAATTTTAAGAATTCTCGGCTCCTCTCAGTAACAAATTCAACACAAAATATCCATAAACATAATTCTATTTTAAGAAAAATATTTAACATTTTCCGAGGTCAGGATCCCTAGTCCTCAGAGAAAAGAGAAAAATCTAAGTATCAATCTAATCTCGCCTTCAGTAAGAGAGTATCAGCAACTGTGGTCCAGAGTTATCTTCACCAAACGAGACTCTCTAGCACCATTATGAAGTAAACACCCTCTTGCACAGGGCATCATTCCTAATTATTGTTGCTTTATTAAACTGACGTAAATTAATTAATTATTGCTTGATTAAGCAATTCCTTTTCCTCCCCTAAGTGAAGCATATTATTTACCAACCAATAACAATGAAGGGTAGATAAAACAGTATAAAAAGTGCTAAGGTTATACAGTGCATCCGAACTCGTTTATCAAAAAATTGGCTCATGGTATGCAAAAGGCTGGTCACCTCTGCTCTATACCTTACGATTCCAATCTTTTTTGGTCTATTACTTCCTATTTTTGGGGGAAATTAATAACCACCCCTTCTCGGAAAAAAAAAACTACTCACCTCCTCAATTTCAGAAGGGTAAAAGAACCTGCAAATTCCTTTCTTGAAATCAACAGTATAGTAGTGAATTTTCAGATATTTAATTAATATTTAAAAACAGTTCCAAAGGTAAAAAAAAAAAGAAAAAAAAGAAAAAAAAAAAAAAATAATCTTAAAAATTCTTTTTTTTTCACTCTTTCCAATGTATTTTATTCCATGCTTTTAAAAGGAATATAATTTAGAGTAGAAACTTCCATAAGATTATTGTTACGCTCGAAAATTCACGGTGGCGTGTCGGCGGAAACCTTAATCTTGTGGTAACCAATCCAAACTTTAAAATATAGGTTTTGTTGATCGAGCCCAAACATACGCTCACACAATATTGTGCTCCGATGATGAGCACTGTGCATGTTGCGATCCGTTCATGTAGAAGTAAAAAAGATTCGTTCATGTACAAGTGAACTAAGTTATAAAGTACCGATACCTACTTTTAATACGAACTGATCTTATTGAACCTGTTGGCTTACTAATATTTCCCCCCGTAGTTGATTCTATATTTAATATTTAATTTTAAGAAAATTAGAAGATTTATTAAAAATAGAATTAGAAGAAAAATATTTCCTCTTTCAAGAAATATTTCTTACGGAACGCCATTTTTACAATTGCGTAGTCGGAGAAATGCCAAAAACAATCGCTTGTAACTAGCGATCTATTTAGATATATCGAATGTTTTATACACCGTTCAATGGATATATTTCACAGCTTTCTTGTGTTTTGTAACATGTCGCTACCGGTTAAAGAAAAGAAGGAATCATTGAGAAAAATCTTCTACTCCTCTCTCCGTCTCACAGCCGGCAACGTAATAATTGACTTGAAATGTGCGTCCGGCTTCCACTCAGTTGCTAAAGCTAGCAGTTAAAAGACATAAAGTATTTATTGAGATATATATATGTTTGATGATTTTTAGAATTAATTAAGCTTTTCGGTGCGTTCTCGCTAGTATTACCCAGTGAGACAGCAGTGGGTCCTCAGCATCCTCTAAATTAGCCTCGGACCTAAAACGCCCCCTTAGGACTCTTCAATTCTCGCCGGTGAGTGATACCGACCCCGTTGGGAAACACTGGTCAATACCAAACGTTAAGACTTCGTGCCGCATCAGATTCAGTGTGCACCAGACTCGCCATACGACTGGTATTGGGACTCCACATCTTGTCATAAACAAAGTTGACAGTATGCTAGCGACCATGACAACTTGGCTACCAAGATTCCATAGACACACACACAGATAACTCAAAATGATTAAGTTAGAATCGACATATTTTGAATGCCTATATATCGCCTCATCTATTATGTACCGTGTTACAAATCGCACCCATTGCTATAACATTCTATTGCTGCACCATTGGAAATAATTACATAGTTAATTTTTGAAAGGATTATTAATACTATTTGCAAATTACCCTCTATGAACAACTAGAATTCAGTATTCTTAGAAGATCAGAAAGCTTTGAATAGTTATGTATCCTTGAGTCGTCGATTAATTTTATGTTTATTTCTAAAGATCTGTCAAATGTCGACAGATGGAATAATTTGTAAGATAAATTAAGCTGGCCAATCACTCAAGATAACTACCTGCTTTGATATTAGACATCGCGTGGATTCCTTTTTTTGTAGAATTTCTATTCAAAATTTAAACTTTCTTTTTAAAATAAAATTCTAACTCAGTTTAAATCCATTCATTAACACATCTTACTTCTAAATAAGTTTACTTAACCTATCTCAATGACTGATTTGTGAAATATACCAATTAAAGAAGAATACTTAAATAAACTACTATCTAATTATTTTGTCGCAGAAAAATCAACTACATTTTCCCTAATACTACTCTGATAGTCACAAAAGTATTTTTATATTCCTTTTTTTTTTTGTATTTCACATCTTCAACCTCTTGGAAATAATTGCCGACGTATCCAGTTATTACTGCACTTATAATTATATATTCTTTCAAAATAATCAAGACTGCAATTTACATTTAGAATATTATTCCATTTCAATTCACGTCAGATTTGCAGTATTTCTCAGACACAGTGCGTCTAATACAAAGCTGTCCGTTTGACAAAAATGAAAAAAAAAAAAGAAAAAGAAATATTGGAATGGGATAGATTTTGAAGAACATATTTAACGAAAAAGTAATTTAAAAATGACACTGAACTGATAAGGCTAGATAAGCATGTGTCACGAGAATGGTGTGACACCAAATATCACTCACGAATTCCTGTTATTATTTCTGTTGTATTTTCATGTGTGCTAAGTGACTGAGGGCACTTATCTCTTTATGGATGTCATTCAAGACAGACACTATGCCGGAACATACAGAGGGTTGAGGAAAGGTGAGCTGTATGATTTCATTTCTATGTTTTTATAATTATTTGACACATTCGCGAGTAAAAAAAAAATGCTTTTACGAAGCGTTATTCTGGTACATTAAAGCTTTCGTGCAACTATAATAAAGGATGTTTTATAAATGTTTTATTAACTGAGAAATTTGTAAAAAATTATAATTTTAAGGTAGAAAACGTTTAATTGAAATATTACTATATGAAGCTAGCTATTTGTTTTTTCCTGTTAATTTTTCTGTGAATAACTATACCTCTTTGTCGTTACCAATTAATGTTTGAGATTGATTATCATAATATACTAGCTGGTGTAACCGTTCTTCTCACGGAGGAATTGAAAAATATAACGATCCAGCTAGAAGCATAATTTTTTTTAAATAAGGACTAATTTTTATATAACATTATGAGTAATTTCAAAAGAACCGAAAGTTATTGTGAAAATCAAGGTTATTGTAATTGATCCGTTCTTTTTCAAAAAGAAGGCCAATTATTTATTCCGTACACCGTATGAATATAATTTCATTTGTATCCATAGATTTCTGGATGAAACGTTTTTAAAAAAAATCCTAAATTTTTAACGCTATTTTCAAAAACTTGCCAAAATCGGCTGATTATTTTGTATCTTTCAAATGGTGCAAGAATCGATTGTAAATTTTGCAACATTTCGTTCGAGAGCTACCCCGCAAAGTATATAAAAATATCGCTTCAACATTAAGAAAAATCTTAAGTAGAAGAAAATTATGAAAATTAAAATAACTTAATTTTAAAGAATTGAATTCAAAAAGTAAGGTTTTTAAGCAAATCGATACTATTTCTGTCTGTAGGTGGTGGAAAATGGTGAAAAAGTAGATTTTCAAAAAAAAAAAAAAAAAAAAAAAAATTCACCAAAAATAAATTTGATAAATTATTGGCGAGAATATGCTTACGGTTCCTTCCAAATATCAACGAAGCTCCCTAAAAATTTTAAAACGTTACGATAAATAGTGTGGATTTTCATAACGGACAAAAAAACAAACAGTAAAACATTTAAATTTATATATCAGATACTAATAGGTAATGGAGAATAGGGGGGGGGGAGTAAGAATTTACGGAAGGGGATAAAAATAATATTTTTAAAAAATACGAGTAAACCTAGAAAGAATGAGTGTGAAGAAATGATACGAGAAAATTAATGTTATAATCCTTTATTACTGATTGACATTTATAATTATTTTGATAGTATGAAGTTTTTCAAAATATTCTCGAAAGTTTAGCGAATATTTCCAAGACATAATGAGCAAAATATCGGAGAGGAGTTACCGTAAAGTTTTAATTATTACTAAGAAATAACAGAGGGATGCCTGGATAAAATTTATTTTACAAATTCGTTAATCATTGGGTACATAATGTCGTAAATTACAGCTATTCATGCCGATTTGTTTGGTTTCACTAAGCCGTAGATTGAAGTAACCTGCAGTATCGTAAAATTTTAATTATTATCCGGGGGTATGGCAAAGTTTTAATTATTTTTTGCTACGAAATAACTTAGATAAAAACTTAATTAATTTATTATTCTTAACACTTCTCAACATAGTTATCAGAGTTATACATTTGTCTCGGCGTTTCTTGACTTTTAGAAGGCAGTCATTGTACAACTCAACACATTGGACTCTGTGTTCTCCATACTGTGGGTTACTTTAAACTAAATGGGTTACTTTAAACTTTACTATTGTAACTAAATTATTATAATTAAACCCAATTTTTTCGTAATTTTACTTAATATTCATAATTTTCGAATTAATTAAAACACTTATTAAAACTTATATTAATAAATTAAACCAATTTGTAGTTAAATGCACGTCGCTTATTCATATGTAATAATACTAATAAGTTATTCTTTAATACTGTTATTAAAATAAATAATTATCACATGACCTCTTTGCTATTATCCCTCTAATAACAAATTATAGAGTTATATTCATATATTTTCTCAAAATGATAAAATAAATAAACTTAGTCATTTTATTTACTAAAAAATTATTTATTTCACATGAGAGATATAAACACAGGGTATTACTTTTGACTCCAACTTATTTGGAAATTAAATCATTATCTATACCTAACATTAAAAAAAATGTATATCATAATGAAAAGCAAATGAATTTTTTCGATGAAGAAATCACCTACCGTTATATATAGCAATAATTTCGTTTTAGAGCAAACTTCTATATATAATCTAAAGTACTATCGCATTCTAAAATAAAATAGTTCATTTTTTCGCAGCTTTATAATCCCGTTTTTATTATAAAATTTTTTTAAAACATTGAATGTTTTTTGGTAACATATTATTTATTTCTTAGAGAACATTATTTATTTATTAGATAAGATCACGTGATATTGCCAAAAATGATAAGGGAGCCAGCATTGGCGATGTACCCGTTAAGATGCAAGATGGTCCAAATTAATAATCAACCCGGTATTACTTAAATAAATTTGATTTTGAAATCGCATTGAACACATACTCTCTTCGTATTTAAGACATTTTTACTGTTCTTATTAGCAAATAGTTATAATTTTTAAGTTTTTAAAAAGGAACAAAAATGTTCATGAAAAAAAGCACCAACTAATTTAAAAATAATAGTTTTTTTATATTTTTTATGTGAGAATAATTGAAAGGAATTATAAGATCGAATTTGTACATAAATATGATGAAAGTTTTGTTTCAATATCAGAAATATTAAGAAATTAGTCATCGAAAAGATTTCATTATAAAATTTTCATAAAGTTATGTAGCCATTCTCTATTTCTAATTCAAGGCATGAAAACTTTTAAAGAACTGGAATGACTAGGTAAGACTGTTTCTTATTTTCAGAACTTCTTTATTAGCAAAACAAGAAAAAAATAACCACTCAAGCCATTAATAAGCGAAGTTCATCTTTTTTCATAAATTGCAAAAGAAAAAAAATGAATAACATGTTTTAATGACGTAAAAATATAAAAATATTTAACTATAACAGTTAAACGAAAAGAATGTTTTTACGGCGAAGATTTCTTTTTTGAAGCCAAAAATTCAAATTCTGAAAATTACTTTTCTTTGACATTTTCTGCTTTCATTACAGTTGTATGATTTTAGAAACGGGAGGGAAAAGGAAGACTCTTTTTTTTTTACAAAAATTGATTTTTTTTTCTCTTAATGCATTTCCATAATGTTTATTGAATAACATTTCCATAAAAGTAGGAGAAAGGCAGCGTAAAAAATATTGGCTTAGATAATTTTGTAAAAAAACAATTATGGTATCTATTTTGCTATTTTAAAAAGTCATTTCAATCTAACAACAACAATATGTTAGTGATGTTCTCTTTATATTTTTATAATTGTGAATCTCGTCTGTTAAATCAGATCATTATTTTACAACATTAAAATATTATTCATTAAAAAGCAAACCTCACTTAATGAGTTCGGGCCTTTAAAACTAAAATAATGTAATATACAAATTGCGCAAAAAAATTCATTTAAAATCTTTTGATGACTATTTTAATAATACGAATATATTCAGACAAAAAAAACCTTACATTTCTGGATAATAACATTTGCTCGTACATTATACTAAATAACAAATGTCGAGAATAGAAGAATAGAAAATAGAATTTTCTTTTTAATATGTAAAGATTTTTATTTTATTCTCTTTTTATTTTATGGCAACAGTATAATTACATTTCTCTTAAGATTTATGAAATTTAATATTTTATCGTTTGACTCAATTAAATACCTGAACAGAATATTATTGTCTAGTTTAACGTTTTATCGTTTGCTTTAATTACAATACTTGATTGGGTAATTTTTTTTTGCTTCAAAATTGTTTGTTTTCCTCTTTTTTTTTTTTTTTTTTCTTTGTCAAATGTTGGCATTGTTTTCATGGTTCAAATGTTTGCATCTTTTGAGTTCGACAAAGATGGCGACGGAATGAACAATAAAGTGATA
>BMAW01126301.1:0-13594 GCA_019974015.1 Nephila pilipes
ACACACACACACACACACACACATATATATATATATATATATATATAATATCACAATGAAAAATATTTTTAAAATGAAAGCATTGAAAACAAAATAGATTGCAGGAGCACTAATCAGTGCTGACTCAAATTAAAAGATAATGATTGCAATATAATTCAGAATTGAAATTTTAAAAAGAAATCATACGATTTTTTAAACAGTTTTTATTGAACTTTCTAATTTCTACTCTATACATATATCATAGTGTAACATTTTAGATTGATGTTAACGAAGGAAAACATTATAACTTTTTAACATCTTGTAAATTATGATATTCAATTTCAGATACCTTTTTCTCCTTTTTTATACTTGGGTAAGAAATGATTTGATGTAGGATTAAATTAATTGAAAATATATGATCTTATATTACATACAAATTATTAAAAGTATTAGATAAGAAAACTATTATAAGGTACTTAATTCTACGAAGCATATAACTAATTACACACATATGTAAATTATTAATTAATTGTTATTTTATAATTTTTACTAATCTGTTGTAGTAAAATTCTAAACTTATAATTCTCAAAATATGCTGAATAAAAATTTTGAAAATCAGAAAGTTAATATTTTTAGGTATAATAAAATGTAAAATGGTTTCAGATTTGAAGTATTAAGTAATTTTGAAATTATATGGTATGGAGCATTGAAATGTACTAAACGTCATTACAGGGGCAAAAATATCAATTACTTATACACTTGTGTGCAAAACTAAAGAAGTAATGTAAATTTTAAGTAGACTGCCATGACTTTGCAGAAAAGGGTTTATTACGATCAGTACAATGAACACGTAATTCAGTAAAAAGATGAAGAGTAGGCAAACATCAAAAACAAAGCGTCATAAGAAACATGAGTGTACGCAAAATGCGTGCGGTCAGCGCTCAGTTCAGGAGTATAATAAAAGGAAAAACGGAGGCGCGATTAAAGACAATCACTGCAAGTGCAAGTGAGTTTTTTAGTGAAAAATGGCTAGAAGAAATCACCTGGATGACTTCACACGGGGGAAGAATGATCGGAACGCTGGAGAAGGAGCGTAGTTTAATTAGTGTAACTGAAGAGTTAGGAATCAACAAAAGTGTCGTTTCCCGTGCTTAGAAAGTCTTCCAAATCATATGTACAGCTCTTAGAAGGGTTGGTGGTGACTGCCTGAAGAAAACAACTGCAGTAGATGACCAATATATCCTTCTGCAGGCGAAAAGAGCCCGATATCAGTCAGAAAGTGTCATTGCTCAGCAACTGTGTACAATTACAGGGTGACAAGTGTCGCGGTTTACTGTGGCCAGACGCCTTCACGAAGGTGGCCTATTCGCCCACCGTCCTGATCGCTACATCCCTTTGAAAGCTGGCCATCAGCGGCACCGTTTAGATGGTGTAAGGAGCACAAAAACTCGACATCTTATTAATGGAGCCGTGTCTTCATTACAGATGAGAGTCATTTTAGTACTAGAAGCGATCCTCGATGCCAGTTTTCTTGGATAGAGGTCGTGACACTGTTTCATCCCAGTAACATCACGGAAAGAGACCGTTACGATGGTGCAGGAGTTATCGTCAGGGAAAGCATCATGCTGAGCGGGTGGATTGAGCTCCACGTTTTCACAAGAGGCTCTTTAACCAGAGATTGATATTGTAAGGAGGTGACCCTTCCTTATATGCTGATCCAAGGTGCTATTGGACCACACTTCATTTTTATGGATGACAATTCACGGACAGCTGGACTACTGATGTTCAGCAGTTTCTGGAAAGTGAAGATATCACTCGAATGGAGGAGCCAGCGTAATCCTAAACGTTCGATTTAAATCCCGTAAATCATGTGTAGGATGATTGGGTGAGACACCTTACTGCACGATTGTGTCCTCCGTGGAACACACAATAACTGATAAAGCTGCTGATTGAGAAATAGACACTCTTATCTCAAGAACTGTTGGACAATCTGGTGCTGAGTACGGAGAGACGGGGTGAAGTAACCATTGTAGTAAGGGAAGGGCATATCCTATACTAAAGAACATCTGCTTGCTGTTCCTCCTCTTGGACAGACAATCATGTGTAACTGTACTATGATATCAATAAGATATTTTTTTGTTTGATTCCATATTATATACATTGCATTCATTTTTGCGCAACGATGCTTTAGTCATCGTTTAAATACAAAATGCTCTTTCTCATTTCTGAATTTCACGTCTCTCAGATGATTTCTCAAGGAATTGAGGCAAAAAAAATGTTCTTTAGTTCTGACAGCCAGTGTAATTATTTATGACTAACTAATAATGGACACTCATTCTTTAATTTGTTACGTATGAAATTTTAGTTGCAATATTCTTTGAATTATTTTCAGCTCAACTCTTGACACATACATTTACAGAGTGTGTACTTGCTTTTAAAAACATTCAGTTAAAATAATTTTTTTGCATTTAGTCTTGAAATAAAATTGTTAATGTTGGAGTTATAAACATTAAAATTTTTTTTGTAAAAATTAAATCTTAATTCCTATTTATATCAGTAAAACAGAAATATTTAATTTTATGTCCAATTTAATGATTATGATATTAAAATTATTAAAACAATATTTCACTTATATATATTTGTCTTTGTTGTAACTATCATATCATGCAAATAATTTAGAAAAATACTATGCATTTAAAACTATCGTATGTATTAACATCTTAGTAAATATTACAGCCTCTACAAAACTATTATAATGGGCATGTGCTATATTAATATTGATTGTTTAACTGAATTGAACTTCATTCTGGACATATCCATAAAATTGATTGTTCAAATTTGGAAAACTTGATGAATGTTTACCTAAAACTCAGAACTTGAGCAATTCAAGTACAAAGTTAATTTATTCCAAAAATGTAGAATGATAGATGCTATCATTTAGTAAATAGAAATCTAATTTGGGTTTCAGAATTTCATGAAATATGGAACATTCAAAACTGGTGTTTGTTTCGTAGCATTTGTTCACAATTCTTATTGGCTTAAGAGTTCTCCCCAATAGATTTAAGCCATTCACCATTTTACTAAAATATCTCAAATAGAAATATTTCCTAATGTTATTTTTTCCTAAAGATTGCATTTAATTATTTTTATAATGAAGTTAAAGAACAAATATTTTTTCTAACAAAATTGAAATACAGAGTTACATATTAGTATATTTTGAAACTTGTGAGCATCTACACTTAATCCACAACTTTAAAATCTATGTCAGAAGCAGGAAGATAGTTTGTATTGGAATGTTAATGAAATTATCTTAAATATAAAATGATTAAAATAAGATTTATATAAAAGTTTATAAGACTACACTAAGAAAAACTTCAACTGACTGTGCTTAAAAATATACATAATTGTGTGTGTATAAACATTTTACAAATATGTACGTATTTCCAAGATTCTGCCAGTTTGTTAGAATGTTAATTGTGCCATTAGATACTTTAATGTAATGCATTTCTCGAACTGATGTAAAATAGTTTTATGATTTTTAAAAAAGTACGGTAATAAGACTTTCAGTAATAAATAGCGATACAGCAAATTGTCTTTTACAATCCTTATTATAAACTGTAGTTGGTAAGAATGGAACATTATTTTTCTTACAAATAGAAAACAAAATATATATATGAATAGATATGAATGTCATGTTTTTAAATAATTGAAATAAATATTTCAATTATTTAAAAACATGACATTCATAGTTCAAGAATTCAAAAAATTTCTGTCTTTATTATTGAAAATAGGTAATTGTAAGAATTTTAGAAATTATGTACGCATGCATTCATTCCTTTTATCATTTTATGTTCTAAAGTCTTTTTCTAACATAAGTCATAACAATTTTTAGTATTTCTATACCTCTTTTTATAGCAAAAAATAACAGATTCCACTGAGATAAATATTTTAGATTCAAGTTCGATATTTTTGTAACTATTAATTTGAAATGTTTACTTGTATGTTCAATATAACTGAATTGTAAACCATAGAAACTAAAAAAGTATCCACTAACTTTGTTTTTAAAAGGAATAACTAAGAGTTTTTGATTATATCAAAGTATATTTAATTTCTTACGGTATTCTACCAGTAAATAATATTCTGAATATAATGGTATGTATGCAACGTTATAAAATATATTTAATAATAACATATAATGCAAACAATTGCTTTTTAAGGAAACTAAGGTGGTCAAATACTTCATTTCTTTAGTTTTGCCTTTAAAAAATAGATGGCACTTTGCCAATTAAAATGACCTATTATTTATGATAGTTTCTTAAAGAAAATATTCGAACATTGGATTTTAAAATTATAATCAAATGTGTGACATAATGGAGGAATATATATGTTTAAGCTTTTCTCAATGTGCAGATTTTTAGGATTCTAGTACACTTTCGTGAAAATCTGCTTTATCCATAATGCTGATTTTTTGCACAGTATGAAGTAATATTATTCCCTATGTAGTGAGCATAAATATTTTCTAATAAGCATTCACAAATTATATATATTGCACAAAACTTATACAAAAGTTATAGAAAATTTGTATCATAACAATTTAAAATTTTTAGACTATATTCAATTTAACTTTTGAATTTATAAATGTATTCGGTATATAGAATGTCCTGTATTTAAGAACTCAAATTTTTATAATTATAAATGAGGTAGATTTAACGCAAGATGTACTAAATTGTTAATACATAACTTACAAATTTAAGTACGCCCATTGATTATTAATTTCCTATACATAATTATTTACGTTATTCAATACGATTTTCTTTGCATTAAGAGATACATGAATACATAAATATCTCGTTGGTAAAATTTAACTTCTATTGTTTTTAATTTAAAAAGTGAAAACTACTTAATTTTAATATGAAATAAGATAATTTTTTTCTTATCAAAGGTATCTCACTTGTCTTAAGGCTATCTACACCTCATACCAAAGAAACTGATCAAAACTTGGAACACATTTCTAGACCCAAAACGGTTCTAAATTTCAAGAAAGTTTGCAATGTGGCAACACATATTTCCGATTATGATTTAGTATTCTTAAAATTTATGGAATTTTTAAAAATACACTGTATTTCATACGAGTATGTAAAGTTTAAAGACCATTTAGAATTGAATATAGAAGACGAAACATGGAACGCATTTTACACTAGAAAATCGAGGTTGATTCAGATATAAATATGTAATATTATAAAATATACTACACTCTCTAAATGATAGAGGAGTCAGAATATAAAATTAGTGTACCGGCGTTTTGTTAAAGGAAAAGGAGTTCCAATTTCGGGTTATGTTGCTTAAAAGTACGCCAAGACAGTCTTAACATCGAAATTAGTTATTAACATGTAGAGCAATAATCATTAAATATAATTAGAATTTCTCATTTTGCGGAGAAAATCAGAATTCTTATACGTACTTACTTCAATTAAGCACGCGTGAGTCAAAACGTTGATTTCAATGGGATTATACTAAGTTAGAATTTATATGGAAGAGATTTCATTCTTAGTTAAGATATTTAAACACGACTTTTGATTTAAATGAATTTTATGAGGTACTTAAAATAACTAATACAAAATAAAAATTAATAGAGCAGTAAAGCAGCCAATTTTTCTAATATTCTATTTGTATCCCTGATAGATGTATGACGTAGGGTTATTAGTGATCTTCTCTTCACTAACCTAGGGGACTTCTTTCCAATAAATTAAATGCATAAAATTACTGTTTCTTCCAAATCCAAATGGAAGGGTTTTAGGTAAATTAGATGAAGAAAGAAATGAAATTAAGTGAATTAGAAATTAAAATATATAAATGGAGAATAGAATCGAAGGAAAATGAAGGGAGAAAGAGCATGACTTCCTCACAGTTATTTATAATTTGAATATTTTAATAAGCTTTTCGGGTTGAAGTGAAACGATTTTTTCCACCTTCTAAGGATTATTTTAGCAATTATTCTCTAAATCGTTCTACTATCCTGGTTTGATTGGGTTTTTGCAAAGAAGATTTCAATATTCTTGCAGATCATGCTAGTTATTTCAAAAATATAAAAAGTTCAAAGAGACTGTTTTCGTAATTGAATTTATAAGACCTGGATGGAAAAGATCTTTAAGTTTAATACAAAGTAATAAAAACTTTGAAACTAAAGTTAAGTTTATTTTTTTCCAGCAAATCTTAAAAATGTATTCATAAATCTTGGGAAGTTACTAATTTAAATAAGAATGTGTTGTGGTTTTTGGAAACCATTAAATTAGAACAAAACCAAAGCAAGTATTATAGCAAAAGTTAATGTTAAACATGGGACTTAAAAGGAAACTCATACTTTCTTTATTCATTCATTATGAAAATAATATTCTAAGAAAACGCATATAAAAATACATTAATCAAAAGTTACCATGGAAACAAAATTAAATTACCCTGCTAGTGAAAACTGTTACGAGTTTGTTTAGTTTTGTTTTTCGTTTCTTAGTTACTTCTTTCAGTGTATATATTTAAAATCTATAATAGACATATCTAATATAATATCAAAAATACACCTCTCTCTCTCTCTCTCTCTCACACACACACACACATATATATATATATAAGGAAATTCAAAAATTTCCAAAATGAGAATTCGACTTTAAAAATCAATGGTTAGTTATTCATTTCAGCTGAGAGGGAGAGGCAACACAAAGCATGCATAAGGTTATATACGAAGTTCCACCGTTCGATCACAACAGAAAATTGCGGAAGATACTGAATTTTACTGCGTATTTTATTTTATAGTAGGAATTTTTGCATATCATATGGTTTAAGATTTAAGGAATCAGAGTTGTAATCATGATGACTATTAATCCAATAGGAATTACTTTTGATAGATTTATGATGACATTAAAATTTATTCATCAGATTTTATTAGCGCTTGATGTAATAAATAAAAGAATAATTTGGAATTAGATCAAGAAATAGGGATGAACTCTACTTTTGAGTTAAAGAATGGTAAAAGTTAGGAAGTTAAATCACTTTATGTGAGATCATTAAATCTGTCTGTCTGTCTTCATATAACAAAACAAGAACGATGGAATTCGTAAATTGGAATTTCCGTCAAGTGGCAATATCTGAGCTGGCACCTCTCTTTCTATACTTCGATAGTACTCTAGATGGAGGGCTTGGAGCCTTTACATATTTAAGGCTCCCGTCTACCCGCCATTTTGATTTCGTGGACGTAATGTTAATCCTATGGAATTTTGACTTTAATTCTCACATCTTTACTATTCGATCTATTTGAATGCAATAAAGTGCATCTGAAAGAGCCAAAAATAATGAATGCTTCTGTGGAATTACTTTTTCTCTCCGATTCTTAAAAATATTTTTATTCTTATTTTAATAATTCGTTTTTGAGTTTCCAAGTATTTAAAGAATATTTTCTAATATTTTTAAAAACTGAAGAAAAAAAGTAATTCCACAGAAGCATTCATTAATTTTTGCTCTTTCAGATGCACTTTATTGCATTCAAATAGATCAAATAATAAAGATGAGAGAATTTAAGTCGAAATTCCATAGGATTAACATTAAGCTGATGAAATCAAAATGGCGGGTAGAAGGGAGCCTTAACGGTTATTAGACTGTTACGCGGTGGGTGTTAATTGGTATCAAGACTCAAACTCACGACTGAAAAGAAAAACCATTGTTGGCGAACTCTGGACCATGACTATTTAGCTACCACAACCACAATAAGTAGTGAAATAAGTAAAGACAAACAACCTAATAATGCTTATTAAATAAATACATAAGTATTAAGAAATGGTTTATTTATGAACTTAAGAAATCCGAATTAATAAGGAAATAAAATTACTAAAGCATTTTTGAAATTTCAGGACCTGTTAAAAAGATAAAAATGAAAAAATAGTTTCAAAGAAATTTAAGGTATGTGCTTACCTAAAAATCACCCTTTTCTCGAAAGTTTTTATATTAATTTTTATTAAAGCCTATATATTTACGATTTCAAAAAATGGTTTGCATGTATTTTAGAATAGTTAGTTAATGCATTAATATATATATATATATATATATATATATATATATATATATATATATATATATATATATATATATGCTGTCCGATGGAGACAAAAACTGGCAGATAGAAAAATTATGAACAGAAATAGAAAATGATTAAAATTTCAGAAAAAGTGAATGATTTATTTCAGAGATCCATAGTTACAAAATAACAAGCTCAATAAGGTGTTGACCCACCTCTGCAAGTTGCCACACGACGTGGCATAGAGTGCTAAATCTTTCTGATGGTATCCTGTGGCATTTCTTGCCCCATTTGCTCCAATTGCCAGGGGAGGTCTTCAAACTTCCCAGGTAGATGCAGTCTCCTTCCGATCAAATCTCAGACATGTTCGATTGGAAAAAGATCTGGCGATCTGGTTGGCCAAGGAAGTGTTTGACAAGCTGTAAGACATCTCATAGCAACACGTGCCATATGTGGTCTGGCGTTAACTTGCTGAGAAATAAGGCCAGGGTACTGAGAAAAAAATAGTAGCAAAACTGGTCTCAGAATGTCATCGACGTACCGCTGTAAGTGTGCCTCTAATGACGACTAGAGGGGGTCCGGCTATCATAGGAAATGGCACCCCAGATTATAACTCCTGGATGAGGGCCTGTGTGGCGTGCAATAGCGAAAGTAGGATCGGCATCCTGCCCTGGGCGTCTCCAGACACGTCTTCGATGATCGTCATGACACTGTTGAAAGCGGGATTCTTCACTGAACATTATATGTCCCCAGTGAGTATTATTTGAATCTGATAGAGCCAAGCACCATTGTAATCTGGCTTGACAGTGAGCAGGCGTGAGTGGCAGGTGGCGTAGCGGTCGGTACGAGTGTAAATTTCGCTCTATCAGCCTATCTGTGAATGGTCCTGATGGACACTTGTGTGTGGGTCGCACGTCTGATGTTGATAACGATGAATCAGGCGCTATGACAGTTGATCTGACAATCACACTGTCCTCCCAATCTGCTGTTGGCCCTAGGTCGATGGCTACCATCATGACGCTAAAATCTGCCATTGTCCACCCATTCTAGCTAGCATCTTTTAATCGCCTCATCGCTTCGACCCATATGATGAGCGATTCTCCGATTTGGCCTACCTGCCTCCTTCAATCGAATGATGCGACCTCTTTCACCCTCTGACAGTTGCTCGTAATGAGCTCGAATCCTGTAGTGAGGCATTTTTTCAGTCGTTGAAAGGTATCCTAAATCGCAATGCAACAGAAAATTTGACCATCAGATTTAGAATCACATCCTAATATACTAGTGCTGAGTGCGCAGTTCCGCTATACATTCATTGGACACCAAATTTTAATAATTTGCATGTTCAGTCGAAATTTCTTTGTATACGAAATTTCATTACAAACGGGAATTCTTTCTTGGTGCGTCGTTTTTTTTTTTTTTTTTGCTATAGAGTATATATATGAATGAAATGACTTACACCTTTCTTTTAGTTTAGACTAATGCAGTCGCTGAATACCAATCTATTGCCACATTTGAGCATAACCTTTATTTTTGAAGATATTCACAGTAAACACAATTGAAGAAGGATTCCAATACACAGCGCAGGGTAGTTTCGATACAAGCAGAGTGAAAGCGAGAGGCCTGGAGATTTTCTTGATTTCAAGAGTTACAGTGTATTTTTACAGGTACAATATAATATACAGTATGCATTTTTAGAAGATGATTTTCGCAGATTCGGCTATCAAGGCCGAAGTGAAAAAGACAGAAGAGAGAGCTTTTCTACCATGTATGTTAATTACTAAAGGGGATTTTCCAGATACATTTTTCAGTCACATGATATAAGAGTAGGGATTCTTAGGGACTTTAGCTAAAGACAGAAAGTCTGATAGAGTTATTTCTGACAGATTTACGACAATTGGAAGGCGAATTAACCAAATTTTATGAGCGCATGATCTGATAAATAAAAGGATGATTTGAATGGGATCAGGAAGTAGAAAAGTACTCATTACTTTTGAATTAGAGAATGGGAAAAATTAGGAAATTAAATTATCATTCAGTAAAACTATTAATTTTTAGTTAAATCAAACACACACACACACACACACACACACATATATATATATATATATATACTGATTTTAATTTAGAAGTCATATAAAGCCCCAATTTATTTCTACTTATCATAAATAAATTTAAAAAGCAAACATACTTATTTCACCATTTATAAATTATAAATATAATTATAATTAAAAAAAATTTTACTCTGCAGAATTAAAAATTATTTATATTCTTCTACAAAGAATAGGACAAATTACTCTGAAATTATTTAAGAAAACTTACAAAACATCAATTCATTATTTTTACTCTTTGCATTCTGAATGAGTTTACAAAGAAACACTAATATAATTAGTCTTAATACAATAATTTTAAAATTTCATAAAATTAGCTATAATGTCTGTATTTATCAAAACCAAATTTTTATTATGTTAGATATAAATAAATTTACTTTTCGATTTAAAATCCTTTATTGCATTTCCTCAATGGGATTTTGTTAATTTGAAATAGAGATTTCTGACTTCATCATAAATATTACTATTACATTTACTATTTATTTTTTTCTAATTTTTTATGTCTGAGTATACAGTTTACTTTTTGCGTTCATCAGTTTAAAAATTAAGTAAACACGATTAGTTTTAGGTAATACCCTTGAAATAAATAAATTTCTGTATCAAAAATAATTATTTTTACCTATATAGTTGATTTTGAAGAAAAAGGAAATGTTAGAGAGAGAGAGAGAGAGAGTAAAATAAAATATTCATAAATAGAAATACTTTATAGAGTGCTTCACACAATGCGTTTCAAGCTCTTCCCCTCCTATCAAAAAATGCATGAAGACGCAAAGTGTCTGACAGACAGAAAAATCAATTATCTAGATACGTGAAAAAATCCGTAAGAGACATTTTGATAAATATATAACATTTTTCACAGACATACTAATGTATTGTTTATGAAGAAGTCGATATATTTGAAGCTATCATACGTCAAAGAATCGATTTGTCGTTTTGTCACTCTGATTCTTCATAAAAAGTTTCAATGTCTTAAGAAACTGCAATCTGTTAACTACGAAATTCTAATATATCATCTGTTGAAAAATATATTTGAAACGAAGTCGATAGAAAAAAAGTTATTTTAATAAAATAGTTATTCTTAGCGTGTGCACTGTATTGCAGACTATTAATAAAGAGGACTTGTTTTCAGGACATCACATTTATTTGCGCATATCTTTTCAAACATAAATCATATACACAATTTTCACAAGCATGATTTTTCAACATTCGTTTTTACATCTTGGAACCAAACTAAATTCTATTTTTTTTTGTTCGTTGCCAGTAAATTTTCTAAAAACAAAAATATGATCTGGTGTTGCCAATAGCATAATTTTATTTCTTTGTAAAAACTTTAAACATTTTAAAAAAAATATAGCTTAGTAAAGAATATTGAAAAAAAAATCACTGTAAGTTTAAATCGTTTTCTTTTAAATATTGAATATATCACACATGTTTACAAAAAATTTATGCAGAATGATTTTCAATTTTAGTCTTTTACTGAAAATACAAATTTATTAAACCTGAGATGTATAAATAGTAACCAAACCGTAAGTTCATTGATGTAACAAATAAGGATTAAAAATGCTTCATTTCGCGAAAAACAAGTTAAATATCAATTCGTATAAATTAACCCATTAGTTTTTTAGAAAAAAAATGTTTCAAAATTCTACAGTCTTTGTTTGATTGAAGACTGTCCTTTTAAATGATGAAAAGTAAAACTCTACACAATTTGTAATGATTATTGATTATTGTTTTAATTACTAATACTTAACTTATGTAAGAAAATTAGTAAATAATCTACTGAAAAGATAGAGCCCTACAAGGATGCTAACTATTTTTATTTATTTCTTGAGTATTAAAAATTCGATAGTTAATATTGCTTTCTTTGCAGTAAAACTCCTATAGCGTATATGAACTAACGTTCAAAATATATATTTAATTTATCACTAACAAAGTCACTCGAGGTCGAGAGATAGACTAACTGGAAATGAAGATTCTAATCCTGAATATTATTCCTATCTCTTCTAAGATTTTTGTGACTGCTCTTTAGATTACGAACGGCTAGTTCCGATGTTTAACATTAATTTACTATCATTCTCTCTAATTCTACCACCAAATTTCTATTTTTTTTCTTTGATGCTCATAAATGTAATTTATGTAATTCATTTATTACACTTCATAAATTTAACCTAATCTACAGGAATCACGTTTCATTTTGTTGGATAAGATTTCATTTTAAACATTTCGAAAGGAAAAGTACCGGAGTTTAGTTAATGGAAAAATTGCAATAGAGCCCACTGTTACAAATTATAGAAGCGAAGCTTCGGTTCTGTGTTATACATCAGAAATCATATCTAGAATTCGGTTTGCCGTGGATTTGAATTTTCATTTAAGTAATTTTTATTCATGATAATTGTTACAAAATTTTGTTAAGGGTTCTTAGAAGTAATTGAGCAATTTTTGAATGAATAAATTTCCTGAATGTATAAATTATTAATATTTCTTAAATAAATAAACCATCCATAAGTTATAAATTTAAATTGCATTTTTCAATAAGAGCGTGAAAATTGCTGAGTGAATAATTTCTCCCTGCTTTAGAGCAAATGTGAAACTTTTATAAAATGTTATTATCATTGCATTTAAAACATTAAAATATTTGTTTATAAGTATACACATCTGAAACCTCTTTAAAACACATTTCCTCGTATACAATCATCGATGGTAACATCTCTAGCTTCCTAATCAGTGATGCTCTAACCAGTTCATGCATGTTCGAGTCTTGTATGAAAAGTCCTGGGTTTGAGACCTTATGCTACTAAAGACCCGACGTGTTGTGGGCTGATGCATGTTCAATCTGTCCAGGCTCAAGTCCTCCCATTCGCTTCATATGCAAATTTGAAGAGGGAGGTGCCAGTTCAGGTATCGTTCTCATCACTTGACTGAGGCTCAAATTTATGAGGTTGGTCACCAATAGTCCTCGTGTTGCTTCTAAGTGCGACGTTAATCAAATCAATCAATCAATCTGATCTTGAAATCACTGTTCTAAGTTTGCTTCTGTTAGTCTGTCTTCATGCTTCGAATGTTGTATAAACTTCCGCATTACTGGATGATTAACTTGAGCAAAGTCGTTAAAACAATTATGACACATTATATTGCTGTTATCTGTTTTCAACAAGCCATCTTATGTTGCTTTCATATATCGTGTCGTTATTTATGGGCTTTTTACCCATAATTCAATCTGTCAGTTGTCAAAAGTGCGCGTGTCAGTTACAAGCTTTTGTTTACTTTTCACCTGCATGATTCAGTTTTTTCTTTACAGCTGTGGAACGTTTCGTAGAATTACACTTTTGAAACCAAACTGTTCAGAAAATATTTTTTACCAAAATGTAGAACCACATTATTCACATATATATATATATATATATATATATGTGTGTGTGTGTGTGTGTGTGTGTGTGTATGTGTC
>BMAW01126306.1:0-12767 GCA_019974015.1 Nephila pilipes
GGAGATTCCTAAAGCACTTGTCTTTTTATAAAGCACAGATTTTTTTTAATGGGAAGTTATTAGTTTTGACACTGACAGTAATAAAATGGAAAATAACGTATCTGCTATCAATGAGGTTACTTAATTTTAAATTCTATACAGATGCTTATTATTGAATAAAACGTTTTTCATTTAGATATAGAATTGTTTAAGAAACTTTAAACAAGACAGTCATTCTCTCTCTCATTTTTTTTAATGTAAAGAAACATTTTCATGGTGTACTGTATTGAAGACTATTAATAAAAATGGCTGTTTTCAGGACATCACATTTATTTGCACACATCTTTTCAAACATAAATTCAAGACACAATTTTACACAATCACCACTTTTTCAACGTTCGTCTTTACCTCTTGGAACCAAACTTAACACTAAATTTCATATCCGTTGCCAGTAAATTATCTAAAATCAAAACTATGATCTGGTGTTGCCAAAAAAACATATCTTAATAAAGAATATTGAAAAAGGTATCACTTTAAGTTTAAATCGTCTGCTTTTAAAAGTAGAATAGGTAATATCTTAAATGAAGTATCACATTAGATTAAATCGTCTGCCTTTTAAAGTCGAACAGGTAATATCTTAAAAAAAGTATCACATTAAATTAAATCGTCTGCCTTTATAAGTTGGACAGATAATATCTTAAAAAAGTATCACATTAAGTTTAAATCGTTTGTTTTTAAAAATTGAATATGTCACAATGGTTATATTCTTGAGGACCTTCAAAAGTGTTTTAAATCATAAATAATTCTTATGCACTCTTTACAAACTATTTTGCTTAGGAATTTCAAGCGTTTCGTGAAACCTTGGAGAGTGAATACGGTGGAAATTTAATGGCGCATGGGACAGATAATGCTATGTCTCATCAAATATGATGTAAACTCATCTGGCCATTCAAAAAATAAAAAAAAAATACAAGTGCTGATAAGGAGGAGGATCTAAAATAGAGAAATATTTTTGTCATCCCGTTGTTTAGTCACCTGTGTTTAATAAAAGAACAAAACCTCATAGGAAAGAAAAATATCATTAGAGTTTTTTGATGAATGGTTCCTGTTCTCACCTGAAGGTAAGCCCCTGTGGGAGGAAAACGCTTAAACCTGAAGAAAATAATTATTGATTCAGTACTTAAAACCCCCCCCCCCAGTAATTACTTCCCTAGACTCAAAAGTTATAAGAACAGAGATGGGCACTGCCTGATAGGACTGGGCAGACAAACTGGAAACTTGATTTATTTAAAGGCTTTCTTGAAAAATAAGGCCTTAATAGCCATAACCTTTTATTTGTAATCAAAATTTCAAAATTCTTTTTGTACCGTCTCTATTTAAAGCACTTGTTTCCTTTGTCATTAAATGTACGAGTAGTCGATGATTTAGTTTAGTTTTTTTATTAACGTCGCACTAGAAGCAACACGAGGGCTATTGGCGATGGACCTCGTAATTTTGGATACCTGAGCTGGCACCCCCTCTACTAACATCCACACCACGCCAACATTAGGACTTTGGGCACCGATCAGATTTAATGTGCATCAGCCCCGGCTACACGGAGAGTCTTTGACGGCCAAGGATCGAAGCCACGAATGAACGAAAACCGCCGGCCGCGAGTCCACGACCTTGATCACTAGGCAACCGCGGCCGAGTAATTGGTGAGCAAAGAACTGAAACAGATCATATCCCACATAGAAACAAGTTTAAAGCAGCCAGATGCTCCCAATCCTGAGATTTTCACTTCTCCTCAATGTTGAAAAATAAATCGGAAGGAACATTATTTTCGTACTAAGAACGAAGTGAAATCTGCCATGAAAGCTTGGCATCCACAAACCACAACCAAAGCACTTCATCGAAGGATTTACCCTATTTCTCACGCGATGATGTCAGTGCAAGGAAATGTATTGGAATAAGGACTCTCTTACAAGACATTTAACTTATAGATACAATAAGAAATGTGAAAATTGAGTAAAAAAAAAAAAAGAAATATTATGACTAGGAAGGGGGGCATTACTTTTCAATAAAAACTTGCATACATTCAGATTCAAAGAGATGGTAGAAACTAGTAAAATATTTATTGACTTCTTTTTCGTCGCAATAATTAGCAACACGAAGGATATTAGCGACGAACCCGAACTTTTGACCCTTTGTCAAGTGAAGAGGACGACACCTAAGCTGAAATGTAGTTGCTATCTCTCCAAACTCTGTTTGGCGCAGCATAGCCAGCTTTGACTCTTGTGCCATAAACCCTACAGTCACTCACCCTCTCCAAACTTCCATCCGAGGCAACAGGAGGACTTGATGCAATTATGGATGCAACGTTTATCGGCCGTCTTTCACGGTGATGTTAATATCGGTGTCACACGAATCCTGATGTTCAAAATGACGTTTGGAGTCGAACCCGCATTTCGATAAAACAACGCCAACTTCCTATAGTTTGGTGTTTGAAAAGTTAAATGTCTTATGTTTCCGCCTAGTCACTTGACCTGGGCTTAAAATTCCGAGGTCCAATAGTTTTTGTTTTTGCTTCTGAGTTCGATGTTGAGAAATAAACTGTAGAAAACTGCAATAAAAGATTTTTTATGTGAGACTTTCAAACTCCTGCACTATTACTAATTAAACAAATAGATAATCCTATTCTAATTTCATTGCGTAAAACGTTAATTAGTCACGAACTGTTTGATTTCTTCGGGATCCTTGACATCGTGATAAGGCAAATAATATGCTGATAAGAATATATCACGGACGCAATTCAAATTTACTCAACAACACATTTTTTCCATATTTATTTTCAGAATTTTGAAATCGATAGAGCTCAGGGTGATTAGGGTTACTGATACATTCCTTTACACAAACATTCCTTTACAGGTCCGTCTCGGATGGAAATTCAAAATCGATTGAAGTTTCATAACCTTCCCTTTTTAAGATGTTCTAAGTTCATTTACTTGATTAGGTACGTATTCTTAAGCAATCTTTACGACTAAGCAAACTGATAATTAAGTTATAAAAGTACAAAATAATAAAGATAATATACAGTTATGAATTACTTCAATATTACATGTATTAATGCGTGCTTTGTTAATTGAAATAATATATTATCTCGTTAATCGTTCTCTCTTTTAGATTTGGTAACTTTTCTCCAATCTAATTATGTCTTAGAAATTAATTACTTCGGAGAAAAATAGTTTATATTATTCTAAAAAGACGCAAAATATGGTGAACTAATTTAAGCATATTAATATACATTTCCTTTCAAACAAGTAGAAAGTTTTCAGAGTGTATTTTAATTCAATTACTCTTAAGAGAAATCCAATTTGTTAGTGTTATTACTCTGCTTCAAAATGCTGTTAAAAGCAATATATTGAAATATGAAATGCATATTTGAATTAACATTAGAAAGGTAATATTTTTAATAAAAATTATTTTAAATTAAATATCGTAGCTTGAAATAAAGCTTCAGCATTTTAAAACGAAATTATCTAATTTTAGGTTCTCTCTGTTTCAAAAAAGTTTGATTCTTGAGATCACAAGCTACAAAAGGTTTCGCTCGGAAGATTAAAAAAAAAAAAAAGGTAGCAAAACTTTTGATTTTGTGAAAATAAAATACAAACAATAGACAGGAATTTGAGGTTTTTATAAGACTCTCCAAAAAATAAAATAACATCTAAGAATCTAAGAATGCATCTTAGAGATCTACATTTTTTTAAGCGATGTAGGTAACTGAAAACGGTACTTGAGTAAAATTTCGTCAGCTAATGTCGCTGAATGATGCAATATACCGCCAAGAAGGGAAAGTTTTTCCAAACGGTACGATATTTCACAAAAAAAAAAAAAAAAAAGAAAATGGTGCTAAATTAATCGAAAAAAATTTCTAAACATAATTTGAAAGTTTGAAATCGAACACGGTTTCTCCTATTTAACATCACGATTTGTGTAGTGACCTTTTCATTATTGATCACGTGGTCTTATGTAACTTGGCTAAGCTCTTATAAAAGGAAGAGATTTTTCAGTTGTAATTATGATCGGTTATTCATCTTTTTTTTACCTCGCATTTTGAAGAAAATGATAAAAAAAATTTGTGACCTGTCTATTGCAGAGCATAGTGTACTCACCCACGCACAGTATAACTTTTTCCACTTTCAAACATTTCAAGGTTAACTACCGTCACAATTTTATGGATCCGAAGACTGACATGCATTCACAAAATTTAAAAAAAATGAAGGGCTCAGACAAATGAAGAGATAAAATGCATCAGGGAGTCACTCGCCATCACTTAGATTCATATATGAGCCGCTCAGAAGCCAATGCGGTTAAGTCCATTTTTTTATATTTTCTGATTTTTGGAAATTTTGATGAAATAAATAATAATCTTCTTAGTTATTAAAGAATTTACTCGTTGGTTACTTTTTTCTAGGTTAGACAGCCCTTTTTTTAATAGCTTCTGAATATATTGTATAATAATTTCAGAAGCCATTGTGAATAAGTCCACCTTTTATCAATATTTTTTTACATAAACTTTGAAATAAAAATTTAATTATTCTTCTTCATTCGATATTTGTTGGTAACACTGAAAAACAAGAAATTCATAGTAACTGTAACCGTTACTTCTAATTAGAATTGTTTGAGTTTTATGCATGTGCGTCAAAACACAAAAGTATTACGTTGAAGTGTTTGCGAAAATTATTGTGTTATCAAAAACATTAAATAAATTTTCTTTAATAACTGTAAAAACTCTGACTTTTTAAAATAATAAAAAAGATTTATTGTAAGGGTATAAAAACTAAAAATGTCAATGGAAATTGAACACAGTGAAAATGAAACGATATTTCATCCTAATTCAAGGAGAGTTAACCATATTGATTCTCATACATCGTCAGATAACGAAGATATAGAAAATAATCAAAATAACGGAAAAGTTGGTAGAAAACGCAGCAGGAATCCTGGGAAATGGTCTAGAAATGTTGAGAAACAAAAAAGGATACAAGGTAAACAATATCAAAAGTAGAAATAAAAGAATAATACCTGCAAAGAAATTTGATAATAAACCTTGTAACTGTTTACGACTTTGTAATCGCAAGATAACCTTTTATCAAAGAAAACGGGCGATGAAAATTTTTTACAAGCTTAATGATCATCATAAGCAAAATATTTTTTTAAGTGGGTTAATTAGAGTTCATGATATCAAAAGAAAACGCCCCAGGAATAACACCAAAGGACCAAGATCTCAATCTTTTGAATATTTTATTAGACTTAACGGCCAAGATGTTGGTGTTTGCAAAAAATATTTTATAAAAACATATTAAATAAGTAACAGGCGACTATATAATTGCTGTTCAAAGGAAGATCTGAAGGACCACAGGGGGCAACATATTCCAGGTAACAAAATAGATTATTCCCATGTAAGAAAACATATAAGTTCCCTTCCTGCTATTTCAAGCCATTATACAAGAGGTCATAATCCCAGACACAGATACTTAAATTCAGACCTTTTTATTGCAAAAATGTATAACCTGTATGTCGAACAATGTAAAGAAGAGCAAATTGTACCAGTAAAGGAAAAGTTTTATTACCATAGATTTTCGACAAAATTTAACTTACATTTTAAGCAACCTTCAAAAGATACTTATGCAAAATGTGATTATTTGGTAATAAGAAAACAATCTACAATAGATGAAGAAAAAAATGCAGCTGAAGTTGAACATGACGAACACTTGAGAAATGCAGAAATTGCCCGTAATAGTATGGCCAATAATCGATTAAGAGCTTCAGACGAAATATACGTGTTTAGTTTTGATTTAGAAAAAGCATTTCCGAAACTATCCACATCAGTGGCTTATTACAAGAGAAACTTATATGTATACAATCTTGGTTGCCATGATTTAAAGACTAACGAGGGCTACATGTATGTTTGGCCTATAACCCAAGCATCGCGGGGTTCACAAGAAGTGTAATCGTGTTTAACTAAACACATTAAATTATACGCAAAGGATTTTCAAAAACTTATAACGTATTCAGATTCATGTTCAGGACAGAATCGAAATATAAAAAATGTGTTAAGTTTACTGAAATTGGTTCAGAGTGAAGATATAAAAGCTGAATCAATTGAGCTTCAATTTTTATTAAGTGGGCACAGTTATTTGCCCAATGATGCTGATATTGCAGTTATAGAAGCTTATGCAAAACAAATTCCGCATATTTATAACCCTAGTGACTGGTATCATATAATACAAAATAGTAAAAGGAAGAACCCTTTCAGAGTTGTCGAAATGAATCCACACGAATTTCTTTCCACAAAACCATTAGAAGAAGCTGTTACCAACAGAAAAAAATCAACAAGTGGACTAACAGCCAATTGGCTTAATATGAGATGGATAAAATTGGAAAGGTCAAACCCAAGCAGCATTAAGTTCAAATATAATTTTGACGAAGATGATACCTTTCATGTAATTGATATAAAAAAAAAAAATATAGGGGCCAGTAAATTTAAAAAATATAACTTAACCTATATTATATCCTAATGGCAGAACAATTTCAAGAGAAACAAAAAAAGACATCATGTGTTTATTAAAGTATATACCTCCAATTATACACGACTTTTACAGGACATTAAGGACAACACGCGGAGATCAAGAGTTACATTTAAATAACTCGGAAGAAGATGATGTCTTTTTCAGCTGCCAAAAGGTATAAGTCCTAAAATTTTTAAGATGCTGTCATTATTTCAATAAATACTTATGTTTTTATTTACACATCCTGTACATATCTTGTTTTTTTGCAGAGTTTACACCTCGAAAAAAGACTTTATACACTTTTCTAATTAAATTAATAAATCAAGAATTTTAAAAACTAATGTATCTAAAAACATTAATTTTCTCAATTTTTGTGTTTTGGACTTAACCGCTTTGGCTTCTGAGTGGCTCATATAGAGGAATTTCTGTGGACCTCTATTCACAATGGGCACATTCATTGCTTTCTTGAATGTAAATAGACATTTTTGTTCGCCGAAATTATTCGTATGCGTTCGACTGGAATAGCACCAGCTTTCTAGTCGATCAGAACTTTCGCTCCCTAACATGTTTGACGACATTTTATATTAGTGTCGATATCGCATTTCAGTTCGCTTAATCTCCAGAAATGAGTGAATACCTCGTAATTTTGTGCCAAAAGTCACAGGAAGAGGGTAACACCTGAGTTTAGTTTAGTTTTTTTTTTATTAACGTCACACTAGAAGCAACACAATAGCTATTGGCAGAATACGCAAGGGGACCGAGCTCACCCAAAGGGTTTAGAGCTGCAAACTGGACCCCCGGGAAACAATCACCCCCGCACTCAGCATTTATTGACAAAATAATAGCTATTGGCGATGGACCTCGTAATTTTGAACCACGGCTAAGTGACGAGGACGACACCTGAGCTGGCAACCCCCCCTCTCCTAACTTCCACGCCAACGGGAGGACTTTGAACTTCGACAGGTTTAACGTGCATCAGCCCCGGCTACACGGTAGGCCATTAGCGGCCAAGGATCGTACCCGCGACTGAACGAAATCGCCGGCCCCGAATCCGAAGCTATGACAACTAGGCTATGGCGGACACAGGATAACACCTGAACCACTTCCTGATTTTCATACCACACCAATGTTAGGACAGCCCCAACTGATTTAATGTGCCTTATCCCCGCTATATGTCGAGAATTTAGTGAAATCGGGATCCGAATCCACAATTAGACTGAAATAAGATTTATCACAAACTCGTGATTATGGTCAATTGGCAGTCGCTTTTATCTCCGAACTTGATCAGATAAATTTAGCTTAAACAAGCTGGAAAAAATATTTAATTGTTCTGTGCAATATATAATCGAGATTATTCGGAGATCAAGGTCGTTTGCATTAACGAAAGCCCGCATGAAACAAAATAATCTATGAAATGAACCCATGAACATGACTGAACTCTCAGTACAATAAAAAGAACATGACTCTTAAAATAGGACAAAGCGAAACGATACACAATTGCATAAGAGAGAATTCAGATTGGATAGATTACTTTTACATGATATGTATCAGCAGAATATAAGTACTTAGAACATGTGGTCCATGCTCATTTTCATAGAACACACTTGACACGCTTCTTATTGTTTGAAAAAACAACCGATCTTGTGTTGTCTTCCTCTAGTATTAGTTTCGTAAACAATTATTGACGTATATGCCTTTAATGTTCAAAATATACAGATATGATTTCATTACTGTTATCTTTATCGTAATATCACAAAATTCCAGTGGCCCTAAATCTGACGATGTTTTGACTTACTGAAAAGCGACGTCATCCGAAGAAAGAAGATATACGAATTCCTTAAAATGAAAAATAAGAATTAGAACGTCACAAAGCCACAGGCCATAGGCTAAACTACATCCTACGCCAAAACGTAGCCCACAGTCTCTCACTCCCTACTCGGCTTTTAATAAGCGTTTAGTTATAATAATTTTTAACAGTTGTCCGTATTAAGCGAAGTTCAGTTTAATGGGTTCCGAATTAATAATGGCCTGTTGTATTTTTAATATTGTTGTAAATTGCAATATCGAAATATGTTAATAGAATTGCCATTACATTTACAATCATTCTGTCGATTTGTGAGAAAAAAAACATTTTTTTGAAGAATCGCAAGTTGTTTATTGTTTATCATGAAAAATATACTCCATAATAAAAAAAAATGAACTTAAAGTGATATGTACAAAGAAGATTAAAAAAACATGCAATTGAGTTTAGTTAGAAAAGTTATTAAAATATAACATACGTAATATGTTGTCCCTAAATAAATATGGATCTTTTTTTTTCAGTCAATCAAAAGTGGATACTTGAACATAGGGGAAATTATGTTTTCAATGGTTTTGTTTAGTTAAATATTTGACTTTAATTTATATTCTTCCAAAGGTAAAAAGAGAGAAAAAATTTTTTTTTCAAGTATCATCACCTGAAGTGTTTGACAGATTATATTTTCCACAAGGTTTATTTTTAAGTTTCTTTTTTATCTTAAACATAATATTCCAGATGCTATTTGAGTTACTGAAGTAAAAGAAATCTGGTTTCGTTGATATTAAAATATTTTTTTTTTTTATAAAATACAAGATATACTGTTTTAAAAAATATTTAACTGAAAGAAAAAGAATTCAATGACCATGAATTAAAACACTTGATCCCGCTAATTTCTAAACAAGAAATGGAAATCAAAATTTGTGACTCATACCAAATAAATATCTCTACATACTTTTAATAAAGTAATAGGCTGGCAGCAATAGCCGAGTGGTCAATATCGCGAGCTCGCGACCGTTGTTGTTTCCGTCGAGTGGTGGGATCGAGTCCTGATTCCACTAAAGACCCCTCGTGTAAAGGAGAAGATGAAAAAAGGTTTTCTAGCTAGGAATGAGAAATGCAAATGGGTAACACTGCCCATTGATCATTTACCTTTTTCTTATGAATTCCATGAGCGGTACGTCCTTCACCTTCCAAAAATTCGTCGCCATCACTTTGAAGGAAATTTTCATCGTAACTAACCTGTTGCATTTATTGTTGCATTGTTTCCCGTGTATAATGATGACTCCAAGTCTCAACGACTATGGTAACTCGAAGCGGCAACAAACAAATTTTGATTTGGCTATAAAGGAGAAAAGTCAACAATTGTAATACCTATTTTACTTAGCAGCGTAATCATTCATCCAAAATAGTTAGTTTGTTAACCTCCCTCGTATATGTTGTTAATTTTTTTTATGATCTAAGTACCACACATTGGTAAAAGATATTCTTACCTTATAAAGAAAAACGTTCTATTTTTCACACAAATGATACCTTGTTCCGAAAATTTCCTATTTTAGCTTATTTCAAAGAATCACAATTTAAAAGGAACGTAGGAGATGTTTTTTTTTTTTTTATTTTTGCAAAAGGAAATGTAATCAAATAAAAAATAATGGTAGATGCATTAAGTGAGGAATAAGAAATGACGAGATGATATGACATTTCTTTTAACCAAATGAATGCTGTACTCTCATCAAATATTGCAAAATGTTTAAATTTTACTAATAACGCTCAACGAAGTGAACCGCCCTCATATAATTACACCCCACAGCTGCTAATGAAACTTATATCTAACTCAACGGAAATAGATGTTAAATGCTCAATTGTGATTACTATAATTCAAGGCCGAACAGTCTAATTACTGACTGCTTCCGTAAACAACATTTTAATTACATTTCCAATTATATGACGTAAACTAAATTCCAAAGATTAGAAACTACACGTCTCGTAACATCGCGTTAAACTTCGATTTAGTTCAGTGAACTCCGAACGATGTTATTAGACTCCAGGAATATTAACTATGACGCAATGTGTTATTTAATGTTATAACAATCCATCTCGTGGTATCAAAAAGTAAATCTTAAGCGTTTCAAACGGATGATACAATATATTTTTATTTAACCATTTTTAATGTACGAGAATGGATTGAAAAGTAATGCATCTAACGAAAATAATTATAAAAGTATTATAAGATATATACAAATACTTTTCTCATATTATAGAAAAAGTACAGAGATACCTAAAAAGAATTTGTCTGCCCGAATCTGGAAAAAAAGGAAAAGAGAATTTACATAACAAAACAATCAATGTAACTGAAAGCATACTGAGCCATTAAATAATAGTAGGAATGTAATTATCACTTCTTAAAATGGTATAAACAAATTTTTAAAAAACCATAAAGAAAAAGAAACATAAAAAAAATAATTCTGAATCTGGGTTCAACACAGATTTGCAGATTAAACGATGTCTACGGGTATCAAACAATCCCTACAGAAAAATATTATAAACCGTTATAATTATATACAAAATATATTTTACAGCTTACATAAGAAGGAAAAAATATTCACACACCCCCATTTAAAGAAACTTAAGTGGGAGATTTGTATCTTAATCGGAAGCTTAAAGCTTATACAAGAAATTTATATATTATAATACCCTCTATCAGAGAGAAAAAATATTGATGCAAAATGTTTTAAAAAGAAAAAAAAAATACATAAATTAAGAAAGGAAATAAATTGAAAAGACAAAATTAGCAAAATGTAGAAGAGCCGAAAAAGAATAATAATAATTATTAATAATATACTTAATAATAATTATTATTATTAATATATTTAAATTTAAAAAGTTTTATAAACTTCCACCTTAACTATTATAATTGTCTCTATAGAATAGAGCATCTTATATTTATCAAAAGGTACCCTTTTTCCAATTTATCGCTGAATGGACACAATTAATGGTTTCCTTTTTATTAAAACGTTTTTCTGAATTTCACTTGGTGTGTGTGTGTGTGTCATCAAATTTTCGATCGTTAATTTAACCAACTTCCCATCAAGCTAGAGCTTTGAAATTTTGGGAATCGTTCGTACTCGCCTAACAATGCAATATTTAGACATTTGCGACAAGTTTTAACTAATATTTTCTTTAATAATGCAGTTTAGCCCAAACACTTGGCGCGATTTCAAAAATTTTTTTAATAGAATGACTTACAAACTTTCAAATGCATGTTTTGATTTTATGAGTATTATGAATTTCTTAATATGCTCACAAATGTATCTTTTTAAGTAAATTTTAAAGTTAAAAATAACTAACAGTTTTAACTAATATTTCAATAATTTTCTTTAATAAACTTTGCTACCATATAAAAACGTTATTTTTAAAAACGTTGGTTTTTATATCGAATTATTTTGAGGTGCAAAATCCGTCGCTAACCTTTAACCTCTCTCTAACTCTACTTTTTCTCTGCAGACATCTGCTGCATTAGACGAGCAAATTTCGAAAAATAAATGCTAATTATACATATATACATACGTGCGTGAGCGCGTGTGTGTGTGTTTAACTGCTCATTCTTATTCAATCATTTCTCCATAATTTTTATTGTAAATATAAAATAATACCTTAATTATTATATACCAAAAGGCTTGTTTTTTACCTTTTACAAATTTTTGTTCATTGCGTAATAGGCTGTGTGATAAGTTTTCTTAGTCAATGCAAGAAATAAGTTATCATACGTTTATTGTGACCTAAGAATAGAAATCTTTTAGAATAAAAGTTTTTAGAATTTTATTACATCACTAATTAGGAGGAAAGGAGAATACAACTAAGCGGAAAAATATTTGTTAAAGTATTTGGTCAGCAAATTTTAAAGTACCAAAAGACTGGGATTGTAAAAATTAATGTCATTTTCCCTTTAGGTGAACAAATTAGACTTTTAAAAAAATAAAGGAATAAAACAATGATCAAGAGAATTATTCCTTTAATTAAGCCTTGTAATTAATTCCAGATTAACTTTTTTTATTTATTCTAGAATATAAATTATATCAATAGCATACAGTTTTGTATTTGAAATATTCTAGCATTTAAAGATCTTAGAATAATTTCTTGATTATATCCGACATGTGGCCCATAAATCGATGTCATTTTAAAAACATTTATTGAAAAATTTAATTAATTATACGCTCACCAGATTCTCACGGTGTTTTAGCTTCATTGACAGAAAATTAATAATGTTCGAAATTATTTCGCCGAATTTTAAAGTGTTAAAAGTTTATTACGAATACATTTTGTTCATATTCATACCTAACTTAATCATATCTACAAAGATTTGATGAAAATGTTTAGTTTCTCAAAGATTAAAAAGACATTTGAATCACCTTTAATTCGAAGACAAGTTGAGTATTTTTTTAATG